>PVKC010045003.1:0-11498 GCA_004027635.1 Crocidura indochinensis | reverse complement strand
AAAAAAAAATATCCAGGGTAGCATACAGACTTTCAAGAGAAAAGAGCTTTGTTGATATTGGATAAGTGTTCCTGGTAGAACCTCAAGACACATGGCAGTGTACCAAAGGATTCCATTTAGAGCTAAAGGACCAAATAAATTTCTTGCTTCAAGATTAGTGTTATTTACATGTAAAAACGTAATTTATAGTTATCTGCTCTGACTTTCAGTCACTAGTGAAATTCTCAACATCTTTCTTCTTTCTCTATATACACATGAGTAACTTTCTCTGGCAAAATGTTTCTTCAAGTCAATTCTCATTCCCATGTAAGGGGCAACATACAAAATAGAAACAGCATGTAGAAAGGTAGGCAGGAGAGCAAGTTTTTTTTTTTTTTGCTAAAAGCCTAATGCTCTCCTACTACCTCAGAGGAAATCAGATGCATCAGTGATGTGGAACAAATTTTTTAATAAAGCTGTCAATGCAGTGACCAAATGTTGAACATTAGGTCTTTATTGTGTAGGCACCTTTCTTAAATTCTGCAGATGACTCTTTTCCTGGCTATAAAGGTGTTAGATTTTCTAAATATTATTTGGAGTTAATCTTGAGTACAGAAGATTATTGGGATAAGACAATTAACCAGATTAGAATACTTGAAAATTAAGTTGTTGACATCACAAAATATTGCTGTTTTCTTATTACTGTAATCTTTATGTGAGATTGTATGGTTTGTTTATAAAGCAATGCTCATTTTATTACATTATACATAATATACACATTGTTTGCATATGATATATAATTGCATATAGTTATCCATAAATATATGATTATAATATAAATTATTATAAAGAATCTATGTATGTATGAATTAGTTAATGAAGAGGTCAAGCCAAATAGTGTGTAGGCCAAGATCAGTACCAAACTGGCTGTGTCCAAGGTATTTTAAAATTTCAGGGATCAAACCCAGTCTCCCTCAAACATGCCAGATACATATTGCATCACAAGCCAAATCAACAACATTACTTTAAGTTTTATTTTAGAAACTTAAAAACATTTCTCGTAACTTTGATCACACTTAAGTCAGATTAGTTTATTTATCTCCTGTTTTGTTTTGTGTCATACGTTGAAGAGCTCAAGGCTTAAACTGGATCACTCCTGACAGGTCTCAGAGTATATGTGATAAAACAGATATTGCCCAGACTCCTGAGTACAAAGCAGTGCTTTTACTACCGTACTCTTGCTCCGGTTCAGATTTTCAATTTTTATTTTTAAAGAGTTTCATCTAATACAATGTGTACAAATCTTTTACAGTGTTCATTCTTAAAAAGATATATATGTATGTATGTATGTATGCATAGTAGTAAAGCAACTAAATTAATAGTTATTAATTAGCTAAAAAGTATTTCAAGACTCAATTTTATATTAAGCAAAAAATGTTTATCCACAATCAGTTTAGGAAGTTGAGGACAAAACTACAAAAAAATAAGCAGAAAGGTTGAATGATGTAGAAATAGAAGTTAGAGGGGCCCGGGAGATAGCATGGAGGTAAGGTGTTTGCCTTTCATGCAAAAGGTCATCGGTTCGAATCCCGGTGCCCCATATGGTCCCCCGTGCCTGCCAGGAGCAATTTCTGAGCATGGAGCCAGGAGTAACCTCTGAGCACTGCCGGGTGTGACCCAAAAAAAAAAAAAAAAAAAAAGAAATAGAAGTTAGATGTTATCGGTGCTTATTCAAAAGATTTCTTTTAACACCAAATACTTCAAAGGACACAGAATAAGCAATCTAAATCTTACCTTTCTCTGACTAAAGCATACTAAAATGCAATGTGTCCCGTCCCATAAATAAAAAATAATTAAATTTCTAATAACAATTTTAGTGAATTTACTAAAACATCAATTTATAATATTTATAATTCTAAGGTTTTTCTTTTTTCTTTTTTGTCCTAAATAAAATCAGATTTGTGGAATGATAGCAGGGTGAATATGCGACTTACCTTTGAGTTTCTATTTTTTTCTCTACAGAGACTTCTTTTAGATTGTTTTTGCTTTATTTTAATTCATTAGTGACTTCTTATTCCCTTTAATAAAATATTATTTTATCTTATATTATTACAGCCCTATAAGAGCCAGCCACATAGTATTTAAGACATAGAAATCTTTTTCTTTTAAGCACTACATTGAATAAACTAAGGACTATAAATATTGCATCAAGAACTCTGCTACTTGCCTAAGGTGGTAGAAGACAAATGGAATTGGGAAAAAGTTGGTCAAGTTTTTATAACTTGGTAGCTTTAAAAATATTTCTGAATTCTTATTTTATTTATTTTTTGCCAACTTTTCCCTAGACTTGACTAACTTCTGAAAAAATTCCAGTCCCTCTGGCTCTGCCTAGACTGGCTAAACAAAAAAGAAACAGAGTAGTAGGAGAAAAAAATAAATGCAACTATATAAATAAATATATTTATTATATAAGTGTAATATAGCGAAGTGTGTGGAAAATCTGCATGGGTGTACATTCTAGAGAAATGAGGCAGACTGAGTTGTTTATTTTTTCCTGAGTGAAGAAATGCTTTAGGATCTGGGACAAAAATAAAAAATGGCATTTCAAACATTCATAACAAAGTCAAATACTCTAGATATTTGCTTTGCCATAGCTAGGTATTTTCTTGGCTTAGTTTGGTAAAAGATTTCTGGAGAAGAACCCTAAATCTGGATAACCTTAATGCTTTTTTGTTGTTGTTGTTTGGTTGATTGGTTTGGTTTTCTTGTTTTTTTGGGTCACACCTGGTGACGATCAGGAGTTACTCCTGGTTCTGTGCTCAGAAATCGCTCCTGGCAGGCACATGGGAACATATGGGATGCCATGATTCAAACCACTATCCTCTCTAAATGACTGCATGCAAGGCAAACACCCTACAGCTGTGCTATCTCTCTGGGATGAGGGACTTTTATTTTCATTTTCATTCTTTAAGTTAATGCTAACTGTTTCTATTCAAGTCTGAAGCTCCTAAATCGATCCTCACTGTGAGGTAGAGTCCTCCATAAAAACAAGAAATATTTGGAGTAGTAAGTTATATTTGGAAAAAGAGTCATTCTACTGATATCTCTGGACAAAGTCCAGATTCCATCCAGAAGATGGCTCAGCTGCCAGAATAAAGCCCTGACAAGACTGAGACAAAGGAAGAAACCACCTGAGCAAAATTTCTGCTCCTGCACCTCTTGAGCAATAATGAGATGTACTCAAACTGATGCAGTTTCGGAGAAACCCAAGGCTACTCCATACTGCAGTTACTATATCCTAATTCAAGGTGTCTCATTTCTCTCGTTGCACTTCATGTTAATCAATTCTGGAGTTGCTTGCACATTTCTTTACAAGAGACATCTTTTCTTTCCTTCCAGAGCTCTTCCTTCTCTGGAAGAAGCCATGTTTTCTTGGAATTTGTATTTTCCTCTCATAAAAAATATTTTGATTCTTTCCCAGTCATTTGTAATTTTTTCTACAACAAAAGTCAAGAATTTGGAAGCCAATTAGAAATTGAGATTGGATTCTCCTTTTCCTGCATAGCGAAATCTGGCCTCAGTCTACAGACTACAGATTCCCAAAAATTGCTGTGGCAGAATAAACATTCAAAGTTGATATAGAAAGTGGTCTCTATTGATCTGTCTCCCCACCACCCCCTTTTTTTTTTTTTTTACTGTTTTGGGATCATACCTGAGAGTGGATAGTGCTATCATGGCTCTGCACTCAGGAATCACTTCTTTTTTTTTCTTTTATGCACTTTTGAATTGTATACATTTAATTACATATTTGACTTGATATTTTGAAATTTAGAATTTCAAAATTAGTTTGAAATTTAGAATTAGAGTTATTTTCCACTTAGTGATTTTTCTGTTCCTATTTTATAATTATATTTGTTATAGACTCATCATTATGCATATAAAAGACATATAGGCATGGTTTATTCTCACCATATGTATGTTTGCATATACATTGCTTTTAGTGGCACAATTCAGATATGGTTTCCCAAAAGAGGTATCACTTCTGACAGTAATTAGGAAACCACATGTGATGCATGGTATCAAACCAAGTTCAGCAAGTGCCTTTCTAGTTGTACTAACTCTTTTGCCAGACTACTAGTAGTGATGTTCTCAAACACACCCCCAACCAACATTGCACATGCTAAGTACTTATATATGCTGGAAAAATATTCATGTTTTGAAATAATCTAAAGAATGTTAGAGTAATTTATCCTTTAATTCCGCAAATATTAATGCTACAAGTTAGTAGAATTTCTTGAGATTTGATTTAAATAGCCTATTTTTATTTGGTTGTTTTTGACTAAAACCTAGGATTCAAATATTACATTTTGAACCGATTAGTAGCTATATTATACTTTGAGAATATAATATTACTGGAAAGATTGAGTCAAATTTACACCAAACTAGCATTCCACAATCCTCAAATCCACTTCTTCCCTGTAATATTTTCCTATAAATAATAAAATCTAGATGCACAAATTTTATTATTAATAAATATCTTTGGAATAGAAGATCATACCTAGTGGTATTTGGGCTACTTCTCGTGGTCATGGGAAAACATACAGAGCATACAAAGGATCAAACATCTGTCTCCCAAATACAAATCAGATGTTTCAACCCTTTTTATTATTGGAACCCTAAAATATCAATACTTTAAAAGTAATATGGGGCTGGAGAGATAGCACAGTGGTAAGGCGTTTGCCTTACATGAGGAAGGTAGCTGGTTTGAATCCCAGCATCCCATACAGTCCTCCGAGCCTGCCGGGGGCGATTTCTAAGAGTAGAGCCAGGAGTAATCCCTAAGCATTGCTGGATGTGACCCCCCCCCAAAAAAAATAAATAAAAATAAAAGTAATATTACATTACAATGCTACACAACTTTCACTTATGAATTATAGAAATTGAACATGTATACTGCAATAAGTCAACATAAGTATTGCACTTTGTTATGCACTGAAAGTTTAATTCCAGGAATAAATTATTTTTTAATTCTAGAAATAGCCACAGTGTTTAAAATAACTCTAATTAAAATGTTATTAAAAAAAGATCCAAAACTGACTCTTTCATGCTGGGTTCCACTCAGACTTAATAACTGATTTAATAGCAGTTTCAGTCTCTACCAAGAATCTAATTTAAACCAATCAACCAGAATTTTCATGATTAGCACAATGGAGGTTCTGGTGTAATAACACAATTCCCTCTCTTTGAGAGGAAATGGCTTTACTTGATATGACATCTTTGATTTGCTAATAACCTGATATAACTGTCTTTCTTAGTATAAAATCATTTCATTTTGTAAAAGACCTTACTTTTTATTTGACTTTATATTTGTTATAAAGGATATTTATGCTCATAAATTACTTAGTAAACTAACTTTTTTGCTTTTTGGGGGGAGGCCACACCCATTTGATGTTCAGGGGTAACTCCTGGCTAAGCCTCAGAAATTGTCCTTGGCTTGGGGGGACCATATGGAACACCGGGGGATTGAACCTCGGTCCTTACTTGGCTAGCACTTGCAAGGCAGACACCATACCTCTGGTGCCACCTCACCGGCCCCTAATTTGATGTATAAACATAAGTTTGCTTTTTATAACCTCAGTATTTATGAAAGTGGTTATTTTAATTTCAATATTCATTCATAAAGTTTAAATGACCATTTTGAAGCATATAAATTATTGGCACATATTGAAGATAGAGAGATATATAGAAAATGTGTGACAGAATTATTCATCTGGAAGAAAACCCAAGAACAGTAGGACATCAGGATAAATATTATTAATGCATTATTTTTGTCTGAAAATGGAATGTTTTCCATTTATGTTATTCAATTTTTAATAAAAATATAATATAATAGTTAATCATTATTGCTGTATTGTTGCTGTATTATTATTGTAAAGGACCCAGATAATAGTAGAACTCAATAAATATTAATAAAAAAGAGTTGAGTGAATGAATTCTAATTATATCAACAATATTTTATATATCCTGCTATAATTTGATCTAAATAGATGTTTAAAATACAATTGATTTGTGAATAAAAGCAATAAATTGTTATTAAGGAGAACATCTCTTGATGTCTGCAAATGGAAAATATAGAATTACAAGGATGAAATATGAATTATTAGGTATAATATAACTTTCCGTGATAATGATTTAATAAATAAAATATACAAATAGTCACTGCTTATGAATAAGTAAGCTCAATGTTGTCATGATTTTAATTCTTCATATTTGATCTAGATAAGTGGATTTTTAGAGTGCAGAATGGAGACCATGAAATTTTTCCAAAGAAACTTTACAGCTGATTACTGTTATTTCTTAATTATATATAGTTTATGTGTTTGTTCATATCTGAGTTTATGTGACCATTGTATTTAGTATGTACAGAACATTTAGTGCCAACTATAACAAAATTATAAAATAATGAAGATGTAAGTGGAATAAATGCTTTTAAAATGTGCTGAGTATTCAATTCTTTTGTCAAAATTAGGTTTAATTTCCATTCCCCATAATTGTGGCCACTGAATTTATAATAATTTAATTGTCATTATTGGTTATTCCTAAATTTTAATTTCTGTTCTAAATGGTGATAATCTACTAGAATATAATCTATGTGAATTTTTTAGCAGATTAATAGGGATGACTTAGAATACATTCTACTTGATTTGCAGTCCTGTATTACTCTTTGCTAACTGAATGATCATAGTCTAATTATTTTAAATTTTGAAGCCCTGCTACATTTAATAAAAACTATACAGAGTCAGATAGTTTAATAAAGTTTCAATGAGTGCTTAAGCCAGATGATGTTCAAAAATTAATAATAATTTATTATTGAAAATAATATTCTCAAGTCTACTATCAAGACTCCTGGAAAGGAAAAAGTGCTTTGAGAACATTAAAAGCTGTAAATAGGGAAAAGGAAGGACAACCCTGGTGGTGGGAATGGCCCTGATTCAGTGTCATTATGTACCTTCAATATTACTGTGAAATATTTGTTACTCACTTTTTGGTCACAATAAAAATATTATTAAAAAAGCTGTAAATAGTCATTTTTCTCCTAGACAAGATGTAATAATATGACACTCTAAAAATATACTTTAAAAAAACTGTCTCTAGCATCCTATTTTTTAATGGCTAAAGTAATCTAAGATCCCTTTAAAATATCTAAATAGTGGGGGCTGGAGCGGTGGCACAAACCATGAGGCATCTGCCTTGCCCGGGCTATTCTAAAACAGATCTCAGTTAAATCCCCCAGCATCTCATATGGTCCCCCAAGCCAGGGGTGATTTCTGAGCATATATCTAGGAATAACCCCTAAGCATCACCGAATGTGACCCCCCAAAATAAAACCCCCCAAAAAGCCCAAATAGTATGCATGAAGTCAAATAATGTCTCAGTTATCAAACTCTAACCCCTTTGTTCATATGCAAGATGGAGAAATCAAAAATCCAGAACTAAGGTTATAGGTATACTGTCAGTTAAAAAAGATTACCTGCTGTTTTAAAACTCTATTCATCCGAATCATCTACTTTGCAAATATCTTTTTTTTTATTTCAGTGAGAGCATATAATAACTCTATTGGAAATTCTCAGATTTTTCTCAAAAGCATCAATATTTTGGACTGGAAAGTGTTTGTATTTATGATTACCACCTTTGGAAAAAAGATAAACAGGAAGAAAAACAAATGGGAGTATAAAATCTCCTTTTATAGTACAGTTTCCTTTGAGAACATAATCCGAGGAAGCAAGTATGATGAATAACTTAGATTTGGCTGTAGTGAAAATTCCACATTCCCTCCAAATTTTCAGACTGTATATTCAGTACTTGTAAAAATAAAGTGAACAAATGAACTTTCTTTGTCCAAAGGAGACTCAGGTTCAATCCCCTGTACCTTCTATCTCCTTCCTAACCTTACATCGCTGGGAGTGACTCTCAGCCATTGGAGTCAGGAGTACCTTCTGAGCACTGCCAGGTGGAAACAAAATCAAACAAACAAAATCAGTGTACTTGCAGAATATCTATGAGAGAATTTAGGAACTTGCTGTCAAGATTAGGGATGGTAGAAAAAAGAGGAAAGTGGGTACTTTGAAGCAGGTTTATTCACAGCTTTGATGTGTCCTCATTACTGGTAGAACATAAAAAGTTCTTGGCATCTATATGTTAAAATTTTTAACCAGTGATGAACTGAAGTAGTGTATTGTTGAGGAAAACTATTATGCTTTAATAGTATCATATATGATAAATATAAGGTGAAAATAAAACTGTGCTGGTGTTATATATTTTAAGGAGATGAATGAGAATGAGAATGGAATGATGAAGTTAGTTACCGAACATTTTAAAACTGTGTATAAAAACTAGAAGGCCTCTTGAGTATGAGTACAAGTAAAGCCCTTATTCCTATATCAGTATCACAGATAAAAAGATACTTTTTTCTGAACATAAGACCAAATCTAATCCAGTTGCTGAGCATTATAAAAAAGCATCTGTTTAAGCTAGAAAAGACTCTTTTAGGTCAAGATTTTAGGTGTTGTGTGTTTTTTTTTTTTTTTAGTTTTTATTGTGAACAAAGTGGATTACAAATCTTTCACAGTGATATTTAACGTCCATAGTGACAATGAATTAGGGACATTCCCACCACCAGTGTTGTCCTCCTTCCACCACTGTCCCCAGCATACATACCATATCTCCCTCCTTTGTCCCCCCCCCCCAGACTGCTAGTATAACTGGTCCCCCTCTGTGTATAGCTTGTTTTAGATTGGATATCTATTCTGTTGTTGACTTTGAGTTTGGTGTTTAAGTCTGATCATTTTTCATTTCCACTCAATGTTCATAAAACTGTTTGGTCCTGGTACCATCCATTCCCACCACCCATTTATGAGGCAGGACAAGATGATTCAACTTGGTTATGTTTGAAAAAAATAAAAGAATAAAGAATAAAAACCTGGGAGGAGTCTGTCTACACATTATAAATATTAATTCAAAAGAAGATAGGGAAAAAGAAAAAAAACTAAACCAAACCAAGCCAAACAAACAAATAACAAAAAAAAACCAAACCAGCAACTACAAAAAAGCACTATAGCAACAAAAAAACAACAAACTAATAATAACCATGAGAATAAAAATAAATACATAAATAAATAAATAAGGGAAAAGGCTGTTTGTGTGGCAAGATTTTGTGATTTTTTTTTGCATAGGCAGAGTAAGTATTGGGGAATTTAGAAAGGGGATTCCCTTGGCGTAAAGATACAGTGTTTCTCTGGCCTTAACGCATACCGTAATGGGAACAACTACAAGCTTTGTACATGCTAAATTTCACACCCCATGGTCTTTTTATGGTGCCAGGAAACTTTCTGCTCAGTTGTAGATGATAAAATAAGGCTTCTGTAACTTGAGATCTTGGTATTTGAACCAGGTCGTAGGCCACAGCCCAAGATAGAGTCTTTCTTTATGGTTCTAGAAATTCTGTTTAATGATAAAATGAGTGAGCCTGTCATATTGAATAAAAATATCTGGAAGAAATCATTTAATAAAAACCCAGATACATCTTAACACAGAGCCCCCAGAAACAACAGCTTTCCTATCATGTTAGCAATTACCTCATGCTAGAGGGCACTTCAGAGGCCTCTTCCCTTCAAGAAAAGAGGCTTACCATTCCTCCTTCCACACTGAATTAGCACAAAGCTAGGATGAAATAATGATACAGAGTAGTTGGTAACTAACACAGCCCAACTTAAGGAAGCAAAAGACATATATTGTAAAGAAACTATAGGAACTACTTAATACATTTTTAATATTTTAACCTCTTTAAAATGGTTTTTGAAGATTCCAGAGCAACAGAAACAATGAAATGGATTGAGAACATGGACATTTAAAAGTATTCATGCAAAATGTAAGTATAATAAGCTAAAATTCCAAAAGATGATATCTCAAAACATGAAAATACTAAAAAAAGGTCCATATTAATTAACATCAAATAGCTATAGCAGATGGTAGAAGCAAAAAATAGAAAAGCTCAGGTAAGTAGAAATTCTGGAATAAATACACTGGATATGTTCAGAACACCTAGCAGGTGATTTGCTTCTACAGAAGAAATGAAAGGGCCAAATCTATAGTACAGAAAGTACCATGCTTGCCTTGCATGTGGCCAACCCAGGTTTAATACCTGACAACCAATATGATTCTTGGGCCCCACCAGGAGTAACTCTACACCATGAGGTTTGGACCAAAAACAAAATAATAATAAGGAGGAGGAGAAGAGGGAAGAGGAAGAGGAAGAAGAAGAAGACGAAGAAGAAGAAGAAGACGAAGAAGAAGAAGAAGAAGAAGAAGAAGAAGAAGAAGAAGAAGAAGAAGAAGAAGAAGAAGAAGAAGAAGAAGAAGAAGAAGAAGAAGGAGGAGGAGGAGGAGGAGGAGGAGGAGGAGGAGGAGGAGGAGGAGGAGGAGGAGGAGGAGGAGGAGGAGGAGGAGGAGGAGGAGGAGGAGGAGGAGGAGGAGGAAGAGGAGGAGGTGGAGGAGAAGGAGGAAGAGGGGGAGGAAGAGGAGAAGGAGGAAGAGGAGGAGGGAAAGAACAACAGGGATAAGGACAAGACAAACAAGGAAGAATAAGAAGAGCAAGACCAAAATAAGAGGCAGTTTCAGAATCTGAATTTCTGTGAATAAACAGGATACCAGACACTGTAACTACAGAAGCCCAATAGCTGCAATATTCATGTTATAGGATGTTAATATCTTAATATACTCATTAGTTATCCACATAGATATATTATTTTTGTTTTTTTTAAAGATTTCTTTCTCTTTTTTTTTGTCCCCAATTCCCAATACAGACCAGGCAAGGGTCTGGGTTGAGATGTATATAGGGTGCGTTTACTGTACCTCCTCTTTCTAAACAGTCCGTGTGAAGAACACAGCCTGTGGTAAGAATTGGGAGGACTTATTTTTTTCTTTTCTTTTTTTTTGATTTTTTTCTTTTTAATTTAAACGTTTTGATTACATATGTGTTTGTGATTAGGTTTTGGTCATGTGAAGAACACCCCCTTCACCAGTGCAACATTCCCACCACCAATGTCCCAAGTCCCCCTCCCTCCCACCCCACTCACATCTGTACTCCAGACAGGTTTTCCAGTTCTCTCATTCATTCACATGATTGTGGTAGTTTTCTGTGTATTTATTTTTGTAGCTGCACTCATCACTCTTTGTGGTGAGCTTCATGGAGTAAACTGGGGTTCCAGCCTCCTCTCATTGACTCTGATGATTGTTGCAATGATGATTTTTATTTTCTTTAAAATCCATAGATGAGTGAGACTATTCTGTGTCTCTCTCTCCCTCTGACTTATTTCACTCAGCATGGTAGATTCCACGTACATCCACGTATAGGAAAACTTCATGACTTCATCTCTCCTGACGGCTGCATAATATTCCATTGTGTATATGTACCACAGTTTCTTTAGCCATTCGTCTGTTGAAGGGCATCTTGGTTGTTT
>PVKC010045002.1:0-11503 GCA_004027635.1 Crocidura indochinensis | reverse complement strand
TACTTAGGGGTTACTCCTGGCTATGCATTCAGAAATCGCTCCTGGCAGGCACACATATGGAAAGCCGGGATTTGAACCACTATCCATCCTGGGTCACCTGCATGCAAGGCAAATACCCTACCAACTGTGCTATCTCTCCAGCTCCTTGTGAATACATTTTTAATGAAACTTTCTACTGGTGGCATAATGAAAGTATTTCAACTTGGGTGGAGAAGATGGATATAAAAAGCAGTGTTCTCTATGGCTTTATATGCTTTAACACAAGTCAATATGAAAGAATATGGGCAGTAACAGTTTTTGGGAACTTAAAATGATACATTATCATTTGCTGCCTAAGGAAATAATTCTCTAGTTAGTAATCAATTACTGAGCTTTCTGATCCAAATCAACATGACACTTGTTTTCTATGTAGAACAAAAATACAAACCCTGGTTCTCTTTGGTCCTGAAATCTTATTGATATACTTTGTAATAAAGCACTTACCCATTTATTTCACAATAATGTGTGTGCTGCTTCTATAGAAACTGGGTTCCAGGAGGGCAATTCCTAGTGAAGGAAATGTACCCAGAGATTCTTTGAATGCCCTAAGAGGCCTCTCTTTCTCTCACACACACACACGTACACACATGTACACACACTGTTTGCCTGCCCTTTTCATGGGAACAGAATGTGTGTCTCCTAACAACACATATAACCAACAATTATCTTTCAGAACCCAACAATTTAACTTTCCAAGATTCCTGAGGACTATTCTCAAATAACTTAATTCCTGATATATGAGGGAAAACACACATACACACAATAAAAGAACATGCCTCACAGTATCGGCAGGGCAAACCAGCAGAGCAGTTAGAGTAAAGCCTTCATGTTGTGTAGCACATGAGACCTGCTGTTGCCAGCTCTGATGGTTTCCACAGAGGCCTGCTTTAGCACACGAAGGCATCATTGATCACCCTAATATCCAACTATTTGTTAATTCCTCCCCTCAACATGTGTTGAGCTTTGGTTGCTTTTCTGTGGAGCAGTGCTTGGGCACAGGGGTGACAGCCAGGGAGAAGGAGCAGTTAGATTGTGTCTATGTTCCAGGAACAGAGCAGATAGCCAGCCCAGAGTCTGTGTCCAGAGGGGGTACACAGATCACAGACAGTGTGGGGGAGACAGGCAATATGATAACCCCGTAAACCCAGCATGGAGAGTTTCCTTCCCTCTCCACATGCCCACACACTTGTGCCTTCCTCCTTCAGCTCAAATGTCACAAGCCTTAGTCTCAAGTGCCTTTCTTGGGGAACAAGTCAGAGGCTGGGGCTCAGCACACCCCCTGGCAGGATTCATGTCCTAGGATGAATGCTTAATCTTTATGTGGGGACACTTAAAATGCACTGTCTTACATATGTGAGTGTTGATCTTTCCAATACATGTAAATTGTTTCTGAAGATGTCTGACAAAATGAAATACACTCATAGACATGTTATGTAAACATCTCTTAGTTTCTCATGGGTTATGGAGTTGATCATGGTTTTAAAATTATATGTAGGACTTCAAGGCTCACTGAGGCTTAAGGGAATGATGGGTGGAACAGGTAGGAATCTCAGCTGAACTCCCAGCATTCCTTGCTTTGTCAGTGTACTATTACTAGTACCACTAGGGCCGTTCTCTGCACCCATCAACACTGAAATGGTTTTCAGTTGAAGAATGCAAATTGGCTTCATCAGATTAGCTCTTGTCTCCTCAAAAAGGAGAAAGACTCCTGGGTAGAGGGGATAAAATAGAAAATGTGCAAGAAAATAGCTTGGTGAAGGGATACTGGCCAACTATTTTATTCCCACTTGGACACTTCAGTTTTTTAATAACTTGTAGAGAGGTCCCCACAGAAGCCCCAAGTTGTTAATGCTATTCTTTAGTCCCAGTTTTGCCTGTGAAGTCAGAAGGTCAACTTAATTAGCTGTTGCTATGGCATAAAATCTGAATTAAGATTCAAGGCCATGTGCTATTGTGACATCTGGTGAGATGGGGGGGGGGTCCTGGGTAGAGTCTGGCCACATGTCCCCCACCCACTCTGTCCCTGTGAATAAGGTCAGGTTCCTTTGCCAAAGAACTCTCCTTATCAAGGGGACAGGCACAAGACTATTTCCCCAAAGAGCTTGTCTTCCATACAGCCTCCAGAATGAGTCAAACCAGGCAGTCTGTGGGATGCAGGGTCACCCCAACTGCTGTTCCTTAGCCTGTGTCTCCTAGTCCTGCTGATTCACTCTTCCAGGATACAGTTCCTTGCAGCCTTGAACGGTCCCACACTCCACTGCCTCTCAGCATATGTGAGTACTAAACACCACCCGCCTCATCCAGAGAATGCCATGGGCTCAGCCACCCCCATCTTCCTCCCTCACATGAGGGTGTAATCCCTCCCTCATATCAGGAGAACGGGAGTTATAAAGCTTCTGTGCATTAGTGGGGAGTCTTGGGACTACGGGAAGAGTTGGTGGAATAGAGTCCTGGATCCCTTTCACAAGCAATTAAATAAGTACATTTCCTTACACTTCCCACTTCCTTTAATTACCACTCTTGAGTGTTTGAAAGCAACTATGGCTGCAGATGTAGCACATCATTAGGAAACAGGAACACAGATCGAGAAACAAAAGAATCACTAAAATTTTAGAAAAAGAGAAAACAAAGACATGCTTTGAAGTCTTAGTCCCAAGAAGCATATTCTAGAAAATGCATCTGATTTTCCTTGGATTACCCAGCACAGACTGCCTACATTTTCTCTAGTACCAGGAATGCCAAGTATCCAAGAACTTGACTGTCCCTTTGTAGAAACATGGAGTGATGAACACGAGAATTAATGATCTGCACTACTGTATGTATCCCCATCTCAGTTACAAACACCAAGTTGTCTATCTTCCTGCCCTAGATTATAAATAGGCCTCCGTCAGTATGTTCAGGAAAGAGCCTGAGATCAATAACAGGACTAATTTAACATAGTTAAGAAGTGAGTTTAAAAAAATCCAAGAAAACAGACCCATTTGCCATAATCATATTCCTCTTTGCTACCTAACACCATGATATTCAAATGATTTGCAATGTCAGTAACTTATTTTCAAAACCAAAAACAATCACCTGTCTTGACCTTCCCAGAATAATTCCCCAACTCAAGCTCTTACAGAGACTATTAATGCTCCCATTTTCCATAATACACTATGTTAAACAATTATGGGCTTTTGTCAGATCATTAAAACAATGGATTTCCTTAAGGACTTATTCCATGAACCAGCACTACAGAAAGGGGAGGAGTTTCTGTTTCAGATTTAAGCTCACAGGTTCATACCATGGATAGGAGAATTCAAAATTCAATAGATAGTCAAGGAATTCATACAGAAAAGGCAAGAGGATCAGACTAAAAAATGATCTCGTGAGATATTTTGGCATTGCTGTCATTCAGTACATAATGAGCTAAGGAGGGGATTGATTTGCTCAAAAGCAGAAAACAAAATTAAATGAGCAACTTTGCAGCTCGTTCTGGAATGACCCTAGAGCTTTCTGGATTTGTTTTGTAAACCAGTCTGCTAAGCTGCATACATCTACAACTTAACTTAGGGATCTTCTTTGCTAATATGTAATATGTGAAACTGTTCCTCATTGAGCTAAGGACTGCAATTATATATACACAAACATATATATGTTTATATATTTGTTTTGTTTTGTTTTGGAGCCATATCCGGTGATACTCCTGGCTCTGAACTCAGGAGTTACTCGTAGTGGTGCTCAGAGGACCAAAGCCAGGTTGGCTTGGGGCACAAGGCAAATGTCCTACTCACTGAACAATAGCTCAGTCTCCAGAACAAGTAATTTAATTCTGGAAGTCTCTAGAAAGGAGTTGTTGGCATCCTTTGTAACAAAGGATCCTGCCTCATATAAAATGTTTGGAGGAATAAGTCTTTCTCAGTAATAACACTACCCCAATGCTATGGAATAAAGTAAGTGCCCAATAATTATGTACAAAGTCAACCTCAAATAATCATCAATTTCTGGGTTTCTTTTTTTTTTGTTTGTTTGTTTTTGGGTCACACCCGGCAGTGCTCAGGGGTTACTCCTGGCTCCATACTCAGAAATTGCTCCTGGCAGGCATATGGGGCACCGGGATTCGAACCGATGACCTTTTGCATGAAAGGCAAATGCCTTACCTCCATGCTATCTCCCGGGCCCCTCTGGGTTTCTTTAATGGGGTAATTGACTGGTGTTATTTATTCAGGATTCGTTGGGGCCTGAGTCAATACTGGAGCCTATAAAACAGCCTGAGATGAGCAAGAAGACAAATCCACCACCACAGGGAAACTAAGCTGAAGTATTCTGTGTGCTTTGTGGGAAGGGCAGGGTCGTATTGATGAAGGCTGCTACAAGACAGCTGAGCATCCCTTCAGTTGCTAGGCGACCAAGGACAAGTGTCTTCTCCTACTTGGCTGCTCTAGCCTCAGTATACCTGTTTCCTCACCTATCAAACAATGACTGTCAACAAGTAATCAGAGCAAACTGACAGGGCACAAAGCAATAAACTTGACGCTAATCGGAGCCAAGAGATTCGTCCGGATCCTTGACGACACTAGGCACAGGGCATTAAATTCATTTTTAATCCTCCAGATCACTGTGGCCACAATCAGTCTTGGCTCTGGTGTCTTTGAAAATGAGCATCTGGAAAAATCTTATCTACTTTGGTGAAAATGTGTATATGTTGCTCTGTAGTAAATCCCTTGAAAGTTAGTAACTCAAAAAAAAAAAAAACCCCACAGGCTGATGATGGTCTTCGAGTTAGTTCTGTAGAAGTCCAGTATGGACTAAAATCACTGCATCAGCAGGATGGTTTTCTGGAAACATCTTTTCATCTTCTCACTTTTTATAGGGAGCCCATGTTACTTAGCTCCTGACCCTCTTCCCCATTTCAATACTTGGTCTCCCTGACCTTCTCTTTTCTAAAATATGTATGCATAAAATATACACAGATATAATAAATGAGATATTCTGGAAGTTAGGAGGTAACCTCACAAAAGGGATATCATTTTCTTCCCAAGTGTTTGTGTGTGTCTGAGGAATTCCACATCTATTGAGAACAATGATGGGCTTTGAATTCTGGATGTAGCTGAAGGATCTGTGTGAAGACTTTCTGTTGCCTTGAACATTTTACGTTCTGGGACATAATATATACATAAAGTAATAACTACAGAAACAACCTGACATTTATTACATGACTTATAGTTTCCAAGGCACTCCGACATAAATATTTCATATTATATCCTCATAACTACTTTGCCAGACAGGTGAGTAAAAGATTATGATCTGTGATTTACAGCTGGGTAAGCTGAGACAGAGATGGATGTTTCTAATGAACAACAATCACAGAATGCAGAGTGCCAGTTCAGTGTGCTCTAATGCCCACATGACAAAGCCAGGCCTGGGGGCATCAGAGCAATGTACTTCCCAGGGAGAAGGAATAACATGTTTATTCTAACGTCTGAAGAATTCTGAAGGTGTTTATTGAAGACAAAGTCCACATATATGAAACTGCAGAGTTCAGGGTTCCTCCCATGTGGGCAGGACAGGAGTGGGTAGGTTTCCCAGATGCCAATTTGGAGCAGGCATATACAAATATGTAACCAGAAAGCCAGAAGAGTCTCACAGAAATCCCACAGACCTGTTGTCCATGGCAAGATATCTCGACCTTTTCCATGCCACCCTACTTGAATGAAGACTCAGGTCAGAAACTCAGTTCACAAACTTGAGCACACATTGCTAGGTTTTCCTGAGGTCTCCTTTAAAAACAGAAACAATAACAGGAAAGATTCTTGCTCTCACCCCTAAAGATGTGTTGCTGGCCTGTGAAATGCGGGCCCTTGTGCAACACTAGGGTAAGATGCAAGTTCCCTCCACCTGCTAATGCATCACAAGCCTCCCAGGACACACAAGGGGACCCTTGCCTGATGCTGCAGTCTCTGGGAGGAAATAAAAGCCTTGAACACCCCAGAAAGAGGTGGGACTTGATAGCTCAGCCAGTGAGACAGAAGGGAAAAGATAGTTACAGGCTCACCAGAAAATATAGAAATGGAAACGGATGCTGAGAAGCCAAGTGTGACTCCCTTCCTTAATTGGCTAACACGATCCCCACTAGATGCATAAATTACAGTTCCTATTAACAGTGCTATGAATAATAATCAGTTTACTTTCTGACTTGTATCTAAATATACTTTCTATATGATTTCATCTTTTATTCAGCTATTTCAAAGCAGAACATCTAATTACAGTTCCTATTAGTCAACATTAATTTTTTTTCTACCCTTTGCAGCGGAGCCCTGTGTGATGTGCCTGATTTTCTGAAAACAGAATTCTTTAGCATATGGAACAAATCATGTTATTATTAATGTATTCCCAAATGACTCTGCATTTCAATTCCCTTAATTATTTAGTCATTGCTGATTATGTCTTTTTACAATTAATTATCCTGTTTCTTGCAATATGGGCATTTTATTCATTAAGTGTCAAAATGAAGGGTGTGACCTCATAGAAGAAGATAATCAGGGAATATTGACATGTGTTTCTAAGTCTGTGTTTCCCTTCATTCCTGTCCCCAGACTGGAATCCAGTGTCCTGTCAAGAACGTGAGGAAACACCAGTGTGAATCTGTGAGTTCTGTGGTCCTTGGCTGCTGAAGTCTGGGTGATTTGGAGTTGATTCTGGTGATGCCCATGGAAGCATCACTGGGAATTCAACCCATCCACTTCACACTGGATGAATTTATTTTAAAAAAGACACGATTTGTCTAAAGAGATTCTCGTTTTATTCAAAAGCAAAAATACACCTTTAAAAACAGCTCTTTGACTACTAAACATATACGCATCCAATGAGAGGCCAGCAATTTTTTAAATACAATTATTGACCAATTTGAAAGAGGACATCAATAATAACACAATAATTGTGGGAGACCTCAACACGGCCCTGTCAATACTTGATAGGTCAACCAGACTGAAACCCAACAAAAATATACTAGCCCTGAAAAGAGGAATGGAAGAAAGAGGACTAGTATATCATAAAATCAAATTGCAGGCTACCTTTGCTGACCACAAGGCTCTGAAAGTAGATGTGAACTACAAAGGGACACAGAAAAAAAACTTTAACAACTGGAAATTAGACAGCCTGCTACTGAACAACCAGTGGGTCCGAGATGAAATCGAAGAGGAAATCAAACTTTCCTGAAAATAGCTCTTTAAGTAGTGTAGGGCAACAACACCATAAAGAAGACATTTCCTAAATTAAAAAAAGGGAACTAGTTCTTCCAAATACGGATTAATTTGGCCATTTGGTGGATCTTATTGCAGGTTATATAATCAGATCTAGGCCTGGCCTGTTTAATCAGGCTGTTCAGACATACTGTGTAGATTGTTAGCTTGGAATTCCAATGAGTGACCAGGTAGATCTCTTAACTGAGACCAAAGATCAAAAAGGAAAAGGTAAAATCCAAAAATAGCTGGGAAAGATGGAGGATGAAAAGAAAATGAAGGAACGTGAATATACTCAAGTGTCCAAGTTCATGTCTGTATGTGTCTAATATATTAGTCAGCTCACTATAGGGAGAATTTTGATAGAACCTTCCACAGCTTTCTCAAAGGGGAATCAAGAATTGAATCAAAGCGGAACCCTTGGATTCTTATTAACTGTAACCACCATCAAATGCAGCTCCTCATGTGAAAACAGAACACCGCTCAATGGGACATGAGAAGGAAACACGGTCTCTTTTGTTTCCTGATTCACAACAAATAATAAATGGCAAAGAGTCACAGGAGGTACATCCAGTAGCAAGGCAACGCTCAGCAGAGAGTTGTTTAAAGGGCTGGGGACATCTCAGCACTCTCTAAGCCTCCTAGAAAGAGAATTCTTCAGAGAAGCTGTGACATTTTCCCTCTCCCATCTGAGATGGGTGAAGGCAAAGAAGGTATTTCTTTCTCACCTTTAGTCTAAGTGATGGTTTTAGAAACACACAGAAACAAGCAAATATACTCATACACACTATAAATATAGATATGCCTGCAAGAAGTTAGGTGTTTGCCTTGTACCTGGCCAACTCAGATTCTGTACTTGGCATCCATATAGTCCCCAAAGCAATGCCAGGAGTCATTCCCAAGTAGGCCCGAAGCACTGTTGGATGTGGTTCAAATCCTCCCCCCACAAATAAACCAGAATATAAAGAAATAACAATTTATAGGTATTTTCTGAAGTGTATGCTAGAAATTATATCTATGCATATGCAATCACTACTGGTGGGGATGTGGAGAGAAAGGAACTCTGATTCACTGCTGTTGGGAATGCCGTCTGGTCCAGCCTTTATGGAAAACAATATGGAGATGCCTCAAAAAATTGGAAATTTAGCTCTCATATGACCCATACCACTCCTAGGGATATACTCTAGAAACACAAAAACACAATACAAAAATGCCTTCTTCACACCTATATCCATTGAAGTGCTATTTATAATAGCTAGACTCTGGAAACAACCGAGATGCCCTTCAACAGATGAATGGCTAAAGAAACTGTGGTATATATACACAATGGAGTACTATGCAGCCATCAGGAGGGATGAAGTCATGAAATTTTCTATTCCTGAATGCACATGGAATATATTATGCTGACTGAAATAAGTCAAAGAAAGAAATAAAGATATACAAAGAACAGTCTCCCTCATCTATGGGTTTTAAGAAAGATAAAGACATTGGGAGCCGGGAGGTGGCGCAGGAGGTAAGGTGCCTGCTTCCTTGCCTGCGCTAGCCTAGGACGGACCACGGTTCGATCCCCCGGTTCCCATATGGTCCCCCGTGCCTGCCAGGAGCGACTTCTGAGCGCATAGCCAGGAGTAACCCCTGAGCGTCACTGGGTGTGGCCCAAAAACAAAAACAAAACAACAAAAAAAAGAAAGATAAAGACATTATTGTAGCAATGACCACAGACAATAGAGATGAGGCTGGAAGGACCAGCTTACAATTTGAAGCTCACCACCAAGAGTGGTGAGTGCAGTTAGAGAAATAACTACACTGACAACTATCATAGTAATGTTAATGAATCAGAGAATTATAATGCTTATCTCTCAAATACGGGTGTGGGGGGAGACATTGGTGATGGGAATGTTGCATGGGTGAAGGGGGTGTTCTTTATATGACTGAAACCCAACTACAATCATGTCTGTGTATATATATGAGCTCTTGAATTTTTCTTAGAGATACAAAGTTCTCAAGATAGATCCAGTAGGCATTCCACCAGGGGGCGCAGTTTTGTACTTCTTTATTCCCATGGCAGTTGTGAAAAAGAAAACCACACACTTTAGCTCTGTATAGTGTTTTATAATGTCCCACTGGGTTAGTTTTTATTCCAAGGAATGTCTTCATATTTGATTGCTGTCAATCAAAGTCATGTCATTCTCAACATCTTACCCCATTAATACTAAGTTTTAAAGACACTGTCAGCAGATCTCTCTATTAGAAGAGGAACATGCTATTAATTTCAAATTAATCCTTTCTTGTAGCCAGGAACCCTTTCATAAAGCAAGAACTTTTTAGCAACAAAAATAATATTACAGGTTACGTACAACTGGATTTTATAAACTGAGAATTCTTTACGATAGCATCTCTAATCAATTTTGAAATGCTTTATTGGATATTAGAAACATTCTACTCAACACTAACTAGAACGACAGCAATAGGAAACATAAACTTCTAAATAAAATGTGTATTTCAACTCTTGCTTGACCTGTAGAACCACATTTGAGGGAAGAAAACATTGTTTAGCATGCATGCATACTTGCTGAGTCAGAAAAATTTCCAAACATATTTGTCTTTTGGCTCCCTTCTCAGGAAAAATAATATTAAGCAACCTTCTTCTCTGGAAATTTACCTTCAGTAAGTGCGAACAGAAAGTATCTTCTTTTCCTTCACCCACACACTCAACTGCATCCAAGGTTTCTTACCTCTACCTGGTATTTATTTTTTGGTATGGTAATAATATACTTAATTTTATTAAAGTTGCTTTTCAAAGCAGTTCTACATTTTGCCTTCTTACTACTAGTGCCACTACTTTACATCTCTGTCACCAAATATATGAGAGTTCTAGTTGTTCACCAGAATTTTGTATTGTCAGTCTTCTAGAAGTGGGTCATTCTAATAGGTGTGTAGCAACATCTCACTATTGTTTCGATTTATGATTTCCATGACCACATGAAATGGAGCATCTTTTTATCTGCTTATCTGCCACTAGTAGAACTTCTTTAAATAGACCGACTCCTGCCTCCTTCTTCCAAAGAGTGCACTAAGCTGAACATACTCACAAATTTCCCCAGCGGATATTGAATGATATTCCAACCATATCAAGTGAGAGAGAACTCTATCAAGAGCATTCTTTCCTGTGCAACATTTGGCAACATGTGGTGAACTGAGTGCAGGAATTTCTGATGAAACAGACCCGCGGAATTGACCTAGTGTTTGTGCATTTGGGTTGTTCTGGAGTCTGAGAGGCCTGAAGGCTCCTCCCTGATCTTAACTGCTGTGTGTAGGCCAGGGGAGTTCATAGAGGGGCAAAGACGCTTGCTCTGCTGCATCTCCAGCACCACATGGTCCCATGAGCGTCTCAGGATATCCTGTATCTCAGTTCAAACAGAGTCAAAGATACTTGTCCTGAGCATGGCCGGCCCTTCTCTATCCCCAGCAATACATAGTTCCCTGATTATGGTCATCTTAGTGCATCTCAGAGCACTGTCAGAGTGGTCTTGAAAAGATCCTGAAGGGCCGAAGGAGCGAGGAGTACCACGTCCCTGAGCCCTCATAATACACTCTAAGCCTGATTGCTATCTCAAGGCCTCCTGAACGAATTGGGAGACCCCAGCCCACAGTGTGGCTCCTCCAGGGGTGAAGATGATCCCCTAAGGCTACTTTGAGTGCCAAGAGCACGAATGGGGAAAGGGCAGAAACACATGAGCATCCGCCCAACATTTCCCCACAATCTTGAACTCTGCGCCTGTCCTCTCCAGTCAGGAGGGCTGCATATTCATCACTCCATGGAGGATCACTCTGTGAGGGTCTTCTCAGCTCTATCACTCTTGGGGACAAAGAACTAGCAAACCTTCTCTTCAAGATCACATCTTCTCCAGGCACTGCTCAGACCTCAAAGGTGAAGGCAATAGGGTGGAGACAGACCCATTTGAAAATGCTGCTGAATGGAAATTTCTTGCCGATCTTCTTTCCTAAACGTTTGTTCTAATGGAACAACTATTCTGCTCACAGTTTTCCACCCCCCACTCTCCACATCTGCCTGCACTTGGCTTTTGATGCGGCAGCCTCTTAAAAAGAGACATTATTAAGCAGACAAGCACATCAGCCCGGGAGCTACACTCTGTCCCTCGCTTATTCTTAACAAAATTCTCCTTTTGTATTTCTTTGTGCTGAAGTGATTAATCACTTAACTACCCAAGTGTCGCTGATGA
>PVKC010045001.1:0-11479 GCA_004027635.1 Crocidura indochinensis | reverse complement strand
TTTATTTATTTTTATTTATCCATTTTTTTTCTTTATCTTCTATTTTTTTTCTTTTTCAAACAAATCCACATAACTTGTATTGACTAGTCCCACCTCCCAATCAGTGGGGAAAAGTGGGGTAACCAAGACCAAACATGTGCAAGACCACCAAGTAGTAAGCTAGACACAGAGGGGACCACTTGCTTTAGCAACCACGGGGGGTGGGGGGGTTGGGGACAGGATATGGGAAGTAGGACAGGAACCGAGGTGGAGTGAGAACTTTTTGGTGATGGGAGTTCCCCTGATTTTATGTTAATTTGTACCTAAAATATGATTGCCAACGATATATAACCCAATATGTTTAAAATAAAAATTATATTATTAAAAAAATTTAAAAAACTTTAGTGTTGTTCATTATAAATAAAATAATTTATTTATCTGAACTCTGCTGAATTCAGAAACTATAATACTTCTGGGGCCCGGGAGATAGCATGGAGGTAAGGCATTTGCCTTTCATGCAAAAGGTCATAGGTTCGAATCCCAGTGCCCCATATGGTCCTCCGTGCCTGCCAGGAGCAATTTCTGATCATGGAGCCAGGAGTGACCCCTGAGTACTGCCGGGTGTGACCCAAAAACCAAAAAAAAAAAAAAAAAAAAAAGATTTCAAAGAAACTATAATACTTCTAATAAGAACATAGTAGTTATTTAGTTTCTTTGGACTAAAGCAACAAAGTGCTATTAACTAAGCTTTTTTTTTAATTTGTTTGTGTATACCAGGGCTTACTGTTGGCTCTGGACTCAGGATTTTCTCCTGGCTGTGCTCATATGGAGTACAAGGGATTGAATCCGGCTTAGAACCATGCAAGGCAAGATCTTTATCCACTGTACTATCTCTTCAGTCCCTCACTAGGTGTTTAAACATGCATTTCTCAAGTGGGGCCATCTGGGCCTTCTGTAAACCTCCAAGATATTCTAAGGGGGTCACATGCAAAATTACATAAGTGGAGGGAAAGTACAGCACAAAATTATCAAGCCAACTGAAGAGTCACAAGAAGAAAACACGTTGAGAAATAGGTTTAAAGAACAGAAATTTCTCACATTTTCTGAGACTGAAGTTCAACACGGTCACAAGGTCAGCCTTCAGGTGAAAGCCCTCCTGGTTTTGCCAGCTCTTCCTCTCATGGGTTTTCAAATGTGGCAGAGAGAGAATAACATTAACACTACTAATGCTACTAGTAAGAACCCAATCCTTAAGACTTCATTTAACTTTAATTATGAACATGAACATTTTACATACATCAGACAAGTTCTCTAATTTGTTTTAGAGATATAAAGTCTACCATCAAATAGAGTCACAGAGGCATTAGTATAACGTGCCTTTTGGAGCTACACAATTGAGATCATAGCAAGCATGATTGTTATTTAGTATAAAACTTAATAAATAACATAATAGAGGTTTGTAATATTTATAAAATACATTAGGAATATATTATGTATAATTATATGAAATTCATTACCTGTATATTTTCAATATGTGATACTGAAATAAAGCCATTTTATATAATGTGAGAATAAAATATTTAACATATTAGTAAAAATTATAATTATAAACATTTATAATATATATATATATATTTTGGTTTTTGGGTCACACCCGGTGACGCTCAGGGGTTACTCCTGGCTATTCGCTCAGAAGTCACTCCTGGCAGGCACCGGGGACCATATGGGGAACTGGGGATCGAACCACAGTCCATCCTAGGTTAGCGCAGACACCTTATCTCCAGCGCCACCGCCCGGCCCCCATTTATAATATTTAGTACTATAACTTTTGTTGGTGGGGGAAACCACAGGTAGAGATGTAAAATAACTACACCCAATTCAGTGCTGAGGGTGCAGGTATTGTTTCAAGGAATTCTGGGAGTCATGCAGTATAAAGCATTGAGTCAGGGTTCTTACCTGGCACAATATAGACCAGTGGTCGGCAACCTGCGGCTAGCAAGCCACATGTGGCTCTTTACACTTTTAATTTGGCTCTTCTGTGTGCGGGGCAGCTGCTCTAGGTGTCAGGACTCTGCTTCTAACCTCTGTCAGTGTGTGCCCTGTATGCAGCTCCAGCGGCTGCTCCAAGAATGTAAGATGATACCAAGTATCAACCTAAAGATGATCCTCCAACGTCATCTTTCTTAAACCTCTTCCTTTGATATGTGAAAGCCCACTGAATATGTACTTTTGTCTCTCTCTCTTGACCTGAAGCCTCCTGGTATTGGGAATTGGTTTTAAAAAAGAAAGAGATGTTCTAGGTAGAGAGTACAAGGTAAAAGGCAATGGACTCCATGATCATCCTTTCCTGGCTAGCTTGGTTTATTATTTCTTTTCTGCTATCCTGCTTCTTCATACCAGGTTGGTTGGGGTTTAGAAATACAGTGCCTGGAATAATCTTAAAACACATATTTTATTTTGCACAATAGTGAGCATCTTTCATGAAAGGATTCTCAACCCAAAGTTTTCTTTTCCGTGGATTCTCATGTTCAGAGTACTCATGATTAAAGTTGTGAGCTAATGTCCTTAAATGCTGTTTTTTATATTGATTATGGCTTTCTGCATAATATAAATGCCAATCAGAATTTTTTGCAAAAGTGGAAACATTTCAATATCTCCTTCTCAAACACAGCTATCCCAGAATCAGATTCTTTTTTGAACACATCCATCTTTGTCTCACTGTAAAAACTACTTGTGAAAATACACAAACTTAGCCATCCATTCCTTGTCCAACTGGGGCTGTAAAAAGTAAGAGTTTTGCTCTCACAGGAACTGAACTACTTCTCCCCTCTTGCCAAAAAGGCTAGAGAGCACCCTTCCCCAGAACAGCCTCTTCACTTCTTCATGGAGAAGATGCTAGTAGTGGACATCCATATTCTCACCCAGGCTGGTGAATAGCCTGGATTTGATCACAATTGTGAATTTTTCAAATTATCATTCTGTGTCATCTGTCACAGAGTTTAGTTCAGCAGGGAGTTTTTCTGAAACCAGTCTATCATACAATGAATGGATATAATATACGGGTGTGCAACTTCTGTTTCTTGTGACTACACAAAAACACTGAGCCATGCACAGTGCATCATCTGTACATTCATCAACACATCAGATTATTATTCTGAGTGAACTGAGTCAGAAGGAGAGCTGTATCCACAGAATAATCATTTGTGGCATGTAAGAATAATAAATGGCAATATAGTAATGGTATCTAGAGAAAATAGGGATGAGGGACAGGAGGACTAATCCATAATAGGAAGCTTGCCATAAAAAGTGATGAGTTCAGTTAAAATAGAGAAAGATACATTGTGATATCGATAGTTAGAAACTTATCACTCTGGACAAGAACTGGAAGTGACAAGCATGGTACCCTTTAATTAACAATATTGCAAACCACGGTGTCATAAAGGAAATTTTGCAAATTTCAGTGTTATAAAGGAAAAGAGAGATAGAGAGATAAAAGCAAAATGCCTGCCTCTGACATAGGCAGAAGAGGGTGAAGGGGAAGGAAACAAGGGACATTGGCGGTGGGGAAAGTGCGCTGGTGAAGGTGGTATACATTCTATGATTGAAACACAAGTATGAATAATTTTGTAACAAATATGCTTAAATAAAAATTATTTTGAAAATGTTTCAAGCACTCTATCATAATTCCTTTATATGCCTTTAACAAAGTGCCGTTTTTGTTTTTATGTGTATTTTAGTTTGTTTCTTGCAGCCCACACTCAAGTGCCAATAGATTTTTTTTCCTTTCTGTGAAATCACTACTTTTCTCTGGAACACTTTCTTGCTTTTAAAGATTGTTAAAAGGCTTTTCTCTTTTACCTGTTTCATCCCCATATTGTAGGATTTCAAATTTTCAGCACATTTTGGTTATTAAGAGGAAACGCTTTGAAATGTTTTGTTTCCTTATTATCAGAAATAAAAGCATTTTTCTCGAGGAAGGTGTTCACTATCCAGAATTAACAAATGATCAGTGGATTCAAAAACTGTATTTCATTGTGGATGCTACTTCACTTCTAAATCAGCTTAATCATAAACTACAGGGAAAGGAAGCACAATTTTTTCAATGTTAGAAGTTATTTTGTTTGAAAACAAATTATCTGCTTTTGCTCAAGATTTTGACAGAAACTTTGATTCACCGTCCAAGCCTGTTGAAGCATCACCAAGAAAATTATTCTGATATTGACATTACCCATTTTAAAACAGCACTTTTAAATATAAGGGAAGCTTTTCTCAAGAGGTTTCAGGATTTCAGAAACAGCAAAGCAACATTGGCCTTTGTTCAAAACCTCTGGATGCCACTATAATGGAATTAAATTGTTCTCCCTTTAATATCTACATTGGCAACTTGGAAATGCAATTTCTGGATTTAAAAAACAAAGGACTGTGGAGCTCGAAATTTTAACGTCTTTGTGCTAATTTAGAAAGATTGGAGAAACACAAATGTGAACTTAGTTCACAACACAAGTGGTCTGCTTTGAAAGACCTGGAGAAGGAAAATATGTTGATTTTTAACAACTGGAATAGTATTCCTGACTCATATAAGCAACTAAAAAAAGTAGCATTTGCTGTTCTTTCCTTGTTTGGGTCTACATATTTATGTGAACAATCATTTTCAAGCATGAATCTTATGAAGAGTAAATTGAGAAATCGTCTCATTGTTTAGAACCTGGAATCGTGCCTAAAATTATAAACAACAACATACAACCTGACTTACTCAAACTTTCCAAGAAAATGCAAGGCCAATGTTCATATTAGTGTTTGTGACTTTGTCATTCATTGTCAGGATGTAATTTTCTCTACATTGTAAGGCAAATTTTATGGAATTTGACATTATCAATAAATAATATCATTCTAAAGTTTTTGTTTTATTAGTTGTGTTATTTGTATCCTCCCGACCTATATGGATACTTGCATGCAGAATATTCTCAATAAAAACTTATTGAAACTAAAACCAGTGTACATTCCTATGTATTTTCGGTTTTAAAAATGTGGCTCTCGGGACCGGAGAGATATGGAGGTAAGGTGTTTGCTTCTCATGCAGTAGGTCGATGGTTCGAAACCCAGCATCCTATATGGTCCCCTGAGCCTGCTAGAAGTGATTGCTGAGCATAGAGCCAGGAGTAATCCCTGAGCGCTGCCAAAAACAAACAAACAAAAACAAAAACAAAAAAACCCACAAAAAATGTGGCTCTCAAAATAAATTTTAATCGTGGTTTTGGCGAGATTTGGCTCAGTTGAAAAAAAAGATTGTCGACCACTGATATAGACTATTACACATTTAGTCTTTTAAAATTACAAAAACCATTCAATAATTTTATTAGAGTTGTAACTAGTCTCTCTCTTAATCAACATTTTAAAAATAAAACAAAATATTTTTCCACAATACTAAGTTATTTTAAGATGAGATTTTATACCCTTACACTAACCAATAATGTTGCACAAAAGCTCTTTTTCTCTATATGATAGTTCAGATTTAGCATCCCTAGAAACTTACTGCCATGTATTGAGAAGACAAGCCCTGTATTGTACAGCTTTGTGCTGCTTACTTATTGAATAATCATAGGTTTCAACATTTTTATGTCTGTGGCCCAGCAGCAGTCCATAAACCAGCAATTGAAAACCACCAAAAATTGCACTTTATTGTTTCCTCTAACATTTATTTCTAAATCAGTAGGATGTTCCTACAGTCTAAAATTTCATGCCTGGGAAAAAAGAATGAACTCTGTAACTCTTGTAACTTTTAAATTTGTAGCTCCACATACATATTTATTTGTATGTGTTTAATTGACCTCTATGAAGTCCAGTGTTACATTAAAACTCATGATTTATAATTAAGTAAATCAAAAGGAATTTAATTAAATATTCTACTATACAAGCTTTATATTAAGTGTATTAATTTTATCAACTTAAATATGAGACAGCATTAAAAGAAATAAACAGGAAATAACAGATTGGCATGACTATCAAATATTATCATGTGATTTTTGTCTGTTATTATATAGCCCAAGTACTATTTTAATTTGGATTTCCTATAGATTATACATATTCTGCTAATCAAAATTGCTTAATCTTTTCTATCAAATCAATATATTCAAGAAATTTAAGCTAAATAAAAACACATTTTTAATAATTCCAAGAATTAGGGGCCCGGGAGATAGCATGGAGGTAAGGTGTTTGCCTTTCATGCAAAAGGTCATCGGTTCGAATCCCGGTGCCCCATATGGTTCCTCGTGCCTGCCAGGAGCAATTTCTGAGCATGGAGCCAGGAGTAACCCCTGAGCACTGCCGGGTGTGACCCAAAAAACAAACAAAAAAATAATAATAATAATTCCAAGAATTAAACTCAGATTTTATTACAGTAATTCACTGTCTATGCTATCCATCTTGTTCCTTTATACTAAGCATTTTTACTAACTTGTTTATACAATATATTATTTTAAATAACAATAAATATATTTTGAACAGTTTAACTATGTGCATTTTTGAAATTTTTAAATTTATTTTAGGGATTGTGGCTTACAGCAGTGTTTTTTTTTAAGCTTTATTGACTGATTGACTGATTGATTTGCTGTTGGGCCACACTCAGCAGTGCTCAGGGGTCAGTCCTGGCTCTGCACTCAGAAATCATCCCTGACAGTCTGGAGCACCATAGAGGATGCCCAGAATCAAACCAGGTCCCTCCCAAGTTGGCCGCATGCAAGACAAACACCCCCCACTGCGCTATATCTCTGGCCCAGGTTTACAGTACTTTTAATGGTAGGATTTTGTGTAAATCATCCCAGTACTGCACATTCCACCACAGTGTAACTTACCTCCACCATTTTTCCAATCAGTTACTGTTGCCGTTAGGCAATTTTTCTTTTGCTACAGTTTCTTTATATCCTGCATATGTTTAAGAATTTTAGAATATATTTTTTTTCTTTCAAAAACCATGGAGCCAGAGCAGTGGCACAAGCAGTAGGGCATTTTCCTTTTATGCCTTAACCTAGGATGGACTGTGGTTCGATTCCCCGGTGTCCCATATGGTCCCCGAAGCCAGAGGCGATTTCTGAGCGCATAGTCAGGAGTAATCCCTGAGCATAACCGGTGTGGTCCAAAAAACAAAAATAAAAAAATCAAATCCAATCACATGAAGCAAAAATTAAAATGAAAACACTTGAAGCTTGGAGAGATGTACAGTGGGTAGGGACTTTGTTTTCCACCGAGCCAATCCTGGTACTCCATATGGTCTCCTGACTCCCACCAGGAGTGAGCCTTAGTGTAGCAGCAGAAGTAAGTCCTGAGCACTGCCAGGTGTGTCCCATCAAAAATTATTTATTAATAACATTTAAATCATTCATAATTATATTTTGAGATATTACAAATATAATATATTGAGATTTTACTAAAATTTCTTACTTATCTTTTTTAAAGGATTACACTAGTGCTTCAATAAATTGCTATTCATTGTTGACTAGAGTTCGATCTCAGATTTCACTCTACTAAGATGTTTATTTAACTCCAATGAACACCTTTTTTTTAAAAAAAAAGATGATTTTTTAAAATGATTTGTGTTATCATAACTCTTGGAAGAAATGATGTGGCATTGTGTAATATTTTTAACTTATATTCAGAGCACTTCTCTAAAGAAGTTTTAGAATATGCATCAAGAAATCAAAATAGAGGCAAGGGAATAACTCAAGGGCTGGAACACAAATCTGACTTGCACATGCCCAGAATTCAACCTAAACACTACAAGCACCACCGCCCCAGTACCAGAATTGTTACTCTGACACCCTGGCACCACTAGAGTTCAAGCAGCACCACACCTTGAGCTAGAGCCATAAACTTTCAAAGAAGACCTGAAGAGGCCTTTAATGGTGGAACATAATGATTAAAACATTCTTGATGTCATCTGTTCACTGTTGAGTTTTAGGTTCTATTAACACTGTAAAACTAGAGTAGGAATCTCTATCATCAATGGGATAAATAGGACATTATTAAAACAAAACAGCTTATTTATGCAAAGAGTTTGTAGTCACACAAGAAGAACATAACATATGGGAATACAAGACCAAAATTATATACAAATTTTATGAAGTCACAAAATTTGCCTATACATGGATGGATAAGGAAACTATTATGTTGAGTGAAAGAGGTCAAAGGGAGAGAGATAAACACAGAATAGTCCCACTTCTCTGTGGGATTTAAGAAAAATAAGACATAATAATAATAATATTATTACAGGTAATAGAGATGAGATCTGAAAGGATCAGCCCAATGTATGAAGCTTATTACCAAAAGTGGTAAGTGCAATTGTAGAAATAACTACATAACAACTACTATTACACTGATAGAGAGAAAAATACAATGCCAATCTACCAAACAGATATGGAATGTGGGAGAAGTAAAATGGGGGACATTGGTGGCTTGAAAATTACACTGGTAAAGGGGGATGAACCTTTTATGGCTGAAACTCAATTACAAATATGTTTGTAATCATGGTGCTTAAATAAAAAAATATTATTATTAAAAGAAAATAGAACTAGATAACAAATTTCCTTGGGCCTACTACCAAGATGGGGTGATTGTCCCAAAAGCCAGTCTCAACTCTGAAGAAGCAGGTAAAAATATTGTACACACATTTAATTCAATTGCTGTAGACCTGATTTCATTCAGATTAGGCTTACTTCAGATTGTTTTGAAGCTCCTTTTTTAAAGGAGACTAGTTAATGTAAAGTATTTGTGTTGTTAATTACATAGAAAGAAGGTTCTTTCCATTAATTCAGCTGGAGCTAGCTACTAAATACAGAAACAATTTCCTGTTCCTTAGCTCTACCAAAAAGAAAAACAACATTGAAAAATAAACATTTTCTTTACCATCTCATACCCTCACTTTTGCCCTGTATTTCCAGAGTTCTTTGAATTTTTCAAGCAAATCTTAATGAATCTTAGTTCATGATATGACTCTTTCATCTCTTGTTATCATTGACAAAATACACTGAATTTTACCCAAATTTCTCTAGTTATTTTATGTTTTTCATGAAAGTAATTGGAAAACAATCTAAACCTTATTCATATTAGGCTAAATGTTCCCAGATAAGACACATGCATTTGAACACAGACTTCTGTAAGAGACGAAATGACACATGAAAGTCATTAACTTTTTCATTTAAAATTATCATTCTCGAGACTGGAGAGATAGCACAGCGGCAGGGCATTTGCTTTGCACGTGGCCGATCCTGGATGGACTTGGTTCGATCCTGGAGTCCCATATGGTCCCCTTAGCCAGGAGCAGTTTCTGAGCGTATAGCCAGGAGTAACTCCTGAGTGTCACTGGGTGTGGCCCAAAAACAAACAAACAAAAATTATTCTATTTTTGTCCCTTCTTACATAATGATAGAGTCCATAATTCCCAAGCTTATCATTAAAGATTGGAGGTACCTCTTATATACTTCCTTTGTCCAACATTTCAGGCCCCTCCAGGAGAAAAATCATGATGGAAGTGTGAAAGAAAGGGCTGTGTCCAGGATTGGCTCTGTCACCTCCCTGAGACAGTGAAGTAAGGGATTAAACTGACCACACTTCTAAAAATACTGCTTTAAGTTATATTTTCCAAATAAATTTAGAAAAGCATACCTTTGAAAGAAAATTAAAATATAAGACTATGGAAAATATCCATGTGAATTTAGTCACATATAAATACGTACTCTTAAAGGAGTAATTTAAATTCTCATTTGATTTTTTACTTGTTTTTCCTTTATATTGATGGATGTCCAAAAATCCAATAGCAACACATTTTCTGGGAAGTGTGATTGCTTCAGAGCTTGAGTATACACTTTGATTATATGCTACAGCTAAAGATCAACAGCTAAGGTACTGAATGACTTTTTCTACAACTAAAAACAAGATTTTCTCCCTCTGAACCCTGAATTCAGGAGCTTATATTTTGCTATAACTTTTATCTGATATTTTCACGTATATATAAAATTTATATATTTATATATATTTAAATATTTAACTACTGCTCTAAAAAGACTATATGCCAATAATATATATAACAATAATAATGCTAAAATCTTAGGAAGCTAATTTCTATTGAAACAGTTAATATTCTATTCTGAAAGGTTTGACCAACTTCCATTCAGGGCATTCACAGATTAAATCATAAACATAATGTCTCAACTCTGACATTTTAATTCTAGAAAATCAAGGTTAGTAATAATACACACAAAAATACAGCTTTTATGATAGTACGGTGTGGAGGCAAAGTAAAAGCATCATTAGGGAAAATATAAACATACCAAAAATTTCTGATACCTATTCTGAATTATCTAGTGTTAAATAAATTATTTACTCTACCAATAGAAGAGATGACATCCCATTTGGTATGAATTCTCTTTGAATACTCCCTCTCTCTCTCTTTCAATAGTCGTGGGTTGTAAATAAAGCATTTATTCCCACATGTAAACCATTAATTATAACTATGTACACAAATACTCCAGTGGCTATTTTTAAGAATATTTTGGCTGATTTTTTTGTTAAATAGTAGGGAATGTATCTAAAATTTTCAGAAGCAGTTTTAGAAGGCATGTAAATAAATACTCAGCTCACTGACAAACTGACAAATATTCCCAGGATAAGAGTCCACCTCAACCTGACTTACATAATTTGATTTAACAGAGAACGAATCAGTCCTCCTGACTCTGGTTCCAAACATCAATTCACCATTTAGACTCTAATGAAAAATTTTTCTCTAGAATCAAGTATCTTTATGAAAAAAAATCTACAGATTCTTTAGACAGAACTGTAATAGGTACCTTTGAATAAAAATTTCATTTTGTTATAAAAACTAGGGCGGGGGAGAAAAAATCCTTGGTAAAGAGAATTGGTAGTCTATAGGTGCAAATAATTTTCTCTTACCATACATTTCACAGGTATCTATATATTGTGTACAAATTCAGAAATGTGCACTAGAACTCATATGTGCATATAAATAGGCATTTTGGCATGGTATCAAAAGATCAATCCTCATATTTAAGCCTCATCATTAAGACTGTATCTATTAGACAAAACTCCACCTAGATATAGATATTTGAGTTTAATACAATAAGCATAAAGACCTAATTCTTTTACCCAGTCTCAGAAATTGGGAATAATGGTAAAATACTATAATATTCATAAATAAGTTAGGGGACAACTGGAGTTCAATTTTCAGCAAGACTTTCTTGTGATACCTGGAGCATCACCAGGAGTGGTGACTGAGTACAATTCTATATCCTGAACATCATTGAGTGAAACAAAAATTAAATAAGGAGGGTCCAGTGAGGTGGCGCTAGAAGTAAGGTGTCTGCCTTGCAAACGCTAGCCAAGGAAGGAACACGGTTCAATCCCCCAGCGTCCCATATGGTCCCCCCAAGCCAGGGGCAATTTCTGAGTGCTTAGCCAGGAGTAACCCCTGAGCATCAAATTGGTGTGGCCC
>PVKC010045000.1:0-11494 GCA_004027635.1 Crocidura indochinensis | reverse complement strand
CTCCAGATAAGTGACTCATATCACTTTCATTTCTTAAAAGGGTAGTTTTGCCGGTTACAGAATTCTTTGTTTCCCAGCGTGTTTAATGCCTTCCCTTTCTCTTCTGGGCTCCATAGTATCTGGTGAGATGTGAACTTCTGATCCTAGTAAGACTGCCCTGACATGGTTAGGACATTTTTCTCTTCTCTTACTACTTTCAAAAGTCAGTCATTTAGTTTTGGATAGTCTGTCTGCAGTGATTTGGTTTTCTTTCACCTGGAAACTCCAAATTCTTTGAATGTACAGATTAATGTTTGGAACCATTGATGTCTGAGATCATGATATCATCATTTTTGTTTGGTTTGATTTGACTTAGAGATCATCACAGTAGTACTCGGGGCTTACTATTGGCTCTGTACTTAGAGGAACACATGCAGTGTTGGGTATCTAACTGGTGTCAAGATAAGTGCTATATTGCCTATACAAGGTACTATCTCTCTGACCCTCAAAACCCCTTATATATATTTATATACATATGCATATACATACATAGGGATAAAGAATGTCTTTCTATCTTCATCTATCATTATTAAAGAAAAACATACAAACTGGTGAGTGAAGGTTAAACAATACACAATGCCCATACTGACCTCCTGGAAAAGACTTTTAACTCCTATTCAATATATTACTTGATCCATTAGTACATACCTAAATCATTACAAACTCTGCGCGTGTACGTATGAAGAAAGCGTTAGAATGAAAAATCAACCCGTGACTTCAAAGATGCCTATTTTCCATTTGCACGAATTTCACTTTTCTTTTACATTTTTATTTATCTCAGTAACAAAACCCTCCCTAAACCACATTTAAATCCTTTTACAAAACAAGGTTGGTCATAAAGACGTAAAGCATTCCTCTGTGACCTAAAGAAGACGGCTGTGTACTGATTGCCTAGCTATGAATCTGAATAATATTCTGAATGATGCAAATAATCCCTTTGAGATTATTTTATGAATGTGGTGACAGTGTGAATTTAGGTGCGATTCAAAAAAAAAAAATCACGATTTAATTATCTTAGAAAACATAGCCAGAGCTCTAAGTATTTGGGGAGGGGTGGGGGTTAAACAAAACGCAAACATTTAATGCAACATTAAGCATGTGAAATAAAACCTTGATTGCCTACGGAAAGCATGCTATGCGGTTACCCTGGTGACAGGTTCAAAAAGGGATTGGGAGCTGAATAGTGGTATGATATGAAATTAAAATGTTTCACATTGGACAATCCAAAATGAATTGGGAAAGGTTAGGGGAGAGGAGAGAGAAATCAATTCTCCGATGATGATGGGGAGTGGGAGAGGGGCATGAATAGGGCCTGTCAGTGGGGTGCAACAGCTGTCAGATATCCTGCAGCCAAAGAATTACAATAATACTGATGAAGTGTGCAAGAGCTTTTGGAATCATGGCAGGGAACAGAGAAATTCCCCTCGAACAATGAGGCCGTTCTGTCTTCCAGTCAGCTCCTAGCGCAGAATCAAAGCCGTGGATCTTAAATGCAGATTGAGACACAGACACGTATATATCGCGTCTCATTCGCTCAGTATTTTGTGCTGAGTTTCACGCAAATTTGGAAAATCGTCATTTGTAATTACAGAAAACACGCACAGAAATAAAATAAATAGGAAACTGAAACATGCTAAACAGACAGGACAGAAAGTAAGGCTAACTAAAAGGTGATGTTTACATTACCTTGCTGCCTTCCAGGAAATTTTTTGGCTCAAGTGAAAGCAACTGTTTTGTTTTGTTTTGTTTTATTTTATTTTATTTTATTTTTGGACCACACCTGGCTATGCTGAGGGTTTACTCCTGGCTCTGTGCTCAGGAATCGCTCATGGTGGGGTTTGGGGAACCAAACCTGAGTTGTGTGTGTGCAAAACAAGTGCCTTACCTACTGTACTATCTCTCTGGCCCTGAAAGTAAATGTCTCCAAAGCCTTAGTATGACTATGGATGTTTGTGAAGATAAGCCCTAGCTGCATTTATTTTTAATTATATCAAAGTGCTAAGTCATCAACTTGTCCATTTTACTGTCCTAAAGATGTGACTTATCTGAGAACAGAGATGAAACAACATCCAAGTTTGCCTTCCTTGTCAGAGTGCTCACGTGTGTCTTAAATTCAGAGCTGTGTGTCAGTAAATCAATAAAACTATGTTTGCTTTTTTCAGGAAAGAGTTTCTTGAGGCTACTTGCTTGCTTGTTCCTGTTATCTTTCAACAGTTGTGCATGCATGAAGATTCATAATTAGTGATAATCAGGGGTCACTCCCAGTTTTATGCTCAAGGGTTATTCCCAAGGGTGCTCAGGAAACTACGCAGTATCAGAGATTAAAGTCAAGTTTCCCACATGCAAAGCACGAAAAGCATGCATTTAGCCCACTAAGCCCTATCTACATTACCTACCTGCCTATCTATCTATCTACCTACCTATCTACCTGTGAGGTGTATACAAGTCTTTGCAATAGTTCTCTTTTTTTATCTTTTCTCATTGCCTGCTTTTTCCCCCTCTCCCAGGGATTGAAGGGTGCGTTTTGGAGCAGAATACATTGGAGGCAAGTAGCTGAGAGAGCTGCAGCCTTGTGAACTCCTTGAGAGGAGCAGCTGGCTTGAGTAGGAGTTTCTTGCCTCTTATCTGTGTGGATTATTTACTGAAGACTAATATAACTGGAACAGCTTCCCCTATCCTTACTGGATAGAAGATAGGGGTTTCCCTTTCTTTTTTGAAAACTGGAATAACCAAACCTTAACCCCACCTCAAGGGAATCAGACTCTTGATCTAACTACCTATCTTCCTACCCACCTATCTCCCTGCCTATTCACCTACCTACCTTCAACCTACTCTTCCCTCCCTCCCTCCCTCCCTCCCTCCCTCCCTCCCTCCCTTCCTCCCTTCCTTCCTAGGCTGGTTCCTAGCTATGTGCTCAGAGATCACTCCTGGCTGGGTTCATGAACCATATGAGATGCCAGGGAATTATGAATTGAACAAGGGCCAGATGCATACAAAGCAAACACTATCTACTGGACTATCAATATATACCTTAAAGAAGATTGAAACTGGGCCTGGGAGATAGCATGGAGGTAAGGTACTTGCCTTTCATGCAAAAGGTCATCGGTTCAAATCCCGGTGCCCCATATGGTCCCCTGTGCCTGCCAGGAGCAATTTCTGAGCATGGAGCCAAGAGTAACCCCTGAGCACTGCTGGGTGTGACCCAAAAACCAAAAAAAGATTGAAACTGCATCCCTAAAACATACAGTCATATAAACTAATACTATGCAATGAAAAAATAAATAAGATACTACTGTTGTTTGTGAGGACTATTTTTTGAAAACTAATACGGACAATGTTGACAATATAATGACCATACCAATTTTACATTTAAAAAGTTCTCTTTCAAGCATTTGACTTCCTATAAATTCAAAACCATACATACAGCTTGTGTACATTGGTAAAGTAAACAATCTACAGTTGTTTCTCTCTTCCTGATGTTTCATGACGGCCCATGTTTGTTTGAACCACCTTTTACCACTACCACATCTGAAGATGGCCCTGAGGATAACCCTGAAGATGGATCTGAAGACTGCCCTTGCAGAATTTTCTTTTAAGATCTCCCCATGGTTAGATTCAAAGGCCAAAAGTTACTCTTTGGGCTGGCCATCTACACACCCCATCTTACTTTATATTGCCTCTGTGGCAGCCAGAGAACCCCAGAGCTCAGATCCAGGATCTCTGCAACTCTGGATACCAGCAACCAGGTTAGAGAGACACAAATGCAAAGACTGTGCGTTCTGGAGGTTCTGGAGAATCACCTGCCCCTCCGCCTAACAGGGGAAAGACAAAACCAACAAGGCTGTCGTTCCAGAACTTTCCATCTTGTCTCTTATAAAGGAAACGCCTTTAGACATCAATATCTGCCTCAACTTTCATTAGGAATTCCTTATATTCAGTACTAGGACACGTCTTAAATTGATTAACAAGATCAACAACACGGCGATGAAGCAGAAATAATGAGTAACAACAACTTGGCCAGGTTTCCTGGAATGCTTTGAGGATCTTCTTACCTCTAACAATGATCAGACTCCAGATGTGGGAGAATCTGTCTGAGCAAAAATAAGCAGCACCACCTAAAACCAGGCTGTACCACCCCTTCAAATACTTCCCAGATGCAGGACTGACACTAATAAACAGATCTTGGATTCGTTTTCTTTTTTTCTGATGCAGATCAGATCAGCAATATATTTCTGCTCATTCATTTTGTTTGGTTTGATCCAGGGACTCTTCCTGTGCTCTGGAGTGACCCCTAGTCATGCTCATTTCTTTCATTTGCTTTTCTGGGAGGGAGATTGTGGGTCCACGCCAGGGTCTACTCCTGCCCCTGTGCTCAGAAATCACTTTGTGGTGATGATATATGGTGACAGAAACTGAACCAGGGTTAATTGCAACACAATACAAGAGTCTTACTTATTCCCCATCACACACACCCCCTATCTGGTGCATCCCCTCTTGTCCTTCTGGCCCCCTCATTCACTCTATTTGTAAGTGAAATGCCATACCTTGAACTGTCCTGTCCGTGAAAATGTCGTGCTCTTAACTGTGCTGCCACAAACAACGCAGAAGCTATTGCCAATAACTGGCTTCTCTCGGTCTCTGTTAACTGGTGCCCTAAAAGAGAGCAATTGATCACATGCATGTTAGTATCTACCTCTACAAAGTGGCAACACGCTCACCAATGGTTTCCCAAGTCTCTGCCCACACCTGCCAGCTCACAGGCAGAGAAAAGGTCCAGCTCCACAACAAATCTCAAAAGGGACAGAAAGCCACAGAATTGTCTCAGATAGGCTGCCCAGGCCGACGACTATGTGGCCTTCCAGGAATGGGATCGGGCATTGCTTGAAGACACAGCAGCCTGTGTCACACTCAACACCCTCCAACATAAAAACAAACCGGCTCCTCAGACGAACCTCATCAAGCCATCACACCAGCAAATCATTACCCAGCTCCAGAGCTCCTAGAGTCTAGGACCTAGACCATGTGTTTGCATATATGGTCACGATTCCTCCAGATTTCACAGAACTATCAGCGTTGCAAGATCACAGCAAATCTCATGGAAAGTTGCCTAGAAGACTGTCAAGCTCAAAGAGCAGAAACAGTAATGCAGAAGGCTCAATCAGTACCTACCACCCTAGTAAAACCTCAAAGTAAATCCTCCAAATAAATAAATAAATAAACCAACAACAACAACACTTTTTTTTAAAGCCTGGGAGTTTAAACTCAACTTTCTTTTTGGTTTCTGGGTCACTCCTGACTCTACGCTCAGAAATCACTCCTGGCAGGCACAGGGGACCATATGGGATGTTGGGATTCAAAACAACGTCTTCTGCATGCAAGGCAAACACCCTACCTCCATGTTATCTCTCCTGTCCCTAGGGTCAACTTTTTTTTTTTTTTTTGGTTTTTGGGTCACACCCAGAGTGCTCAGGGGTTACTCCTGGCTCCATGCTCAGAAATTGCTCCTGGCAGGCACGGGGGACCATATGGGGCACCAGGATTTGAACCGATGACCTTTTGCATGAAAGGCAAGTGCCTTACCTCCATGCTATATCCCGGGCCCCTAGTGTCAACTTTTAAAACAGATACTGAGGGCCAGAGTGATAGCATTGCAGTGAGACTTTTACCTTGCACACAGTCAACACAGGACAGACCCCTGTTCAAATGGTCTCCTGAGTCTGCCAGGAGTGACTTCTGAGCACAGAACCAGGGGTAACCCCTGAGTGTTGCCAGATATGACCTAAAAAATAAATTAATAGAAATAAAATAAACAGGGGCCCGGGAGATAGCATGGAGGTAAGGCACTTGCCTTTCATGCAAAAGGTCATCGGTTCGAATCCCCGGTGCCCCATATGGTCCCCCGTGCCTGCCAGGAGCAATTTCTGAGCATGGAGCCAGGAGTAACCCCTGAGCACTCTGGGTGTGACCCAAAAACCAAAAAAAAAAAAAAAAGTTGACCCTAGGGACAGGAGAGATAACATGGAGGTAGGGTGTTTGCCTTGCATGCAGAAGACGTTGTTTTGAATCCCAACATCCCATATGGTCCCCTGTGCCTGCCAGGAGTGATTTCTGAGCGTAGAGTCAGGAGTGACCCAGAAACCAAAAAGAAAGTTGAGTTTAAACTCCCAGGCTTTAAAAAAAAGTGTTGTTGTTGTTGGTTTATTTATTTATTTATTTGGAGGATTTACTTTGAGGTTTTACTAGGGTGGTAGGTACTGATTGAGCCTTCTGCATTACTGTTTCTGCTCTTTGAGCTTGACAGTCTTCTAGGCAACTTTCCATGAGATTTGCTGTGATCTTGCAACGCTGATAGTTCTGTGAAATCTGGAGGAATCGTGACCATATATGCAAACACATGGTCTAGGTCCTAGACTCTAGGAGCTCTGGAGCTGGGTAATGATTTGCTGGTGTGGTGGCTTGATGAGTTTCGTCTGAGGAGCCGGTTTGTTTTTATGTTGGAGGGTGTTGAGTGTGACACAGGCTGCTGTGTCTTCAAGCAATGCCCGATCCCATTCCTGGAAGGCCACATAGTCGTCGGCCTGGGCAGCCTATCTGAGACAATTCTGCGGCTTTCTGTCCCTTTTGAGATTTGTTGTGGAGCTGGGCCTTTTCTCTGCCTGTGAGCTGGCAGGTGTGGGCAGAGACTTGGGAAACCATTGGTGAGCGTGTTGCCACTTTGTAGAGGTAGATACTAACATGCATGTGATCAATTGCTCTCTTTTAGGGCACCAGTTAACAGAGACCGAGAGAAGCCAGTTATTGGCAATAGCTTCTGCGTTGTTTGTGGCAGCACAGTTAAGAGCACGACATTTTCACGGACAGGACAGTTCAAGGTATGGCATTTCACTTACAAATAGAGTGAATGAGGGGGCCAGAAGGACAAGAGGGGATGCACCAGATAGGGGGTGTGTGTGATGGGGAATAAGTAAGACTCTTGTATTGTGTTGCAATTAACCCTGGTTCAGTTTCTGTCACCATATATCATCACCACAAAGTGATTTCTGAGCACAGGGGCAGGAGTAGACCCTGGCGTGGACCCACAATCTCCCTCCCAGAAAAGCAAATGAAAGAAATGAGCATGACTAGGGGTCACTCCAGAGCACAGGAAGAGTCCCTGGATCAAACCAAACAAAATGAATGAGCAGAAATATATTGCTGATCTGATCTGCATCAGAAAAAAAGAAAACGAATCCAAGATCTGTTTATTAGTGTCAGTCCTGCATCTGGGAAGTATTTGAAGGGGTGGTACAGCCTGGTTTTAGGTGGTGCTGCTTATTTTTGCTCAGACAGATTCTCCCACATCTGGAGTCTGATCATTGTTAGAGGTAAGAAGATCCTCAAAGCATTCCAGGAAACCTGGCCAAGTTGTTGTTACTCATTATTTCTGCTTCATCGCCGTGTTGTTGATCTTGTTAATCAATTTAAGACGTGTCCTAGTACTGAATATAAGGAATTCCTAATGAAAGTTGAGGCAGATATTGATGTCTAAAGGCGTTTCCTTTATAAGAGACAAGATGGAAAGTTCTGGAACGACAGCCTTGTTGGTTTTGTCTTTCCCCTGTTAGGCGGAGGGGCAGGTGATTCTCCAGAACCTCCAGAACGCACAGTCTTTGCATTTGTGTCTCTCTAACCTGGTTGCTGGTATCCAGAGTTGCAGAGATCCTGGATCTGAGCTCTGGGGTTCTCTGGCTGCCACAGAGGCAATATAAAGTAAGATGGGGTGTGTAGATGGCCAGCCCAAAGAGTAACTTTTGGCCTTTGAATCTAACCATGGGGAGATCTTAAAAGAAAATTCTGCAAGGGCAGTCTTCAGATCCATCTTCAGGGTTATCCTCAGGGCCATCTTCAGATGTGGTAGTGGTAAAAGGTGGTTCAAACAAACATGGGCCGTCATGAAACATCAGGAAGAGAGAAACAACTGTAGATTGTTTACTTTACCAATGTACACAAGCTGTATGTATGGTTTTGAATTTATAGGAAGTCAAATGCTTGAAAGAGAACTTTTTAAATGTAAAATTGGTATGGTCATTATATTGTCAACATTGTCCGTATTAGTTTTCAAAAAATAGTCCTCACAAACAACAGTAGTATCTTATTTATTTTTTCATTGCATAGTATTAGTTTATATGACTGTATGTTTTAGGGATGCAGTTTCAATCTTTTTTTGGTTTTTGGGTCACACCCAGCAGTGCTCAGGGGTTACTCTTGGCTCCATGCTCAGAAATTGCTCCTGGCAGGCACAGGGGACCATATGGGGCACCGGGATTTGAACCGATGACCTTTTGCATGAAAGGCAAGTACCTTACCTCCATGCTATCTCCCAGGCCCAGTTTCAATCTTCTTTAAGGTATATATTGATAGTCCAGTAGATAGTGTTTGCTTTGTATGCATCTGGCCCTTGTTCAATTCATAATTCCCTGGCATCTCATATGGTTCATGAACCCAGCCAGGAGTGATCTCTGAGCACATAGCTAGGAACCAGCCTAGGAAGGAAGGGAGGAAGGGAGGGAGGGAGGGAGGGAGGGAGGGAGGGAGGGAGGGAAGAGTAGGTTGAAGGTAGGTAGGTGAATAGGCAGGGAGATAGGTGGGTAGGAAGATAGGTAGTTAGATCAAGAGTCTGATTCCCTTGAGGTGGGGTTAAGGTTTGGTTATTCCAGTTTTCAAAAAAGAAAGGGAAACCCCTATCTTCTATCCAGTAAGGATAGGGGAAGCTGTTCCAGTTATATTAGTCTTCAGTAAATAATCCACACAGATAAGAGGCAAGAAACTCCTACTCAAGCCAGCTGCTCCTCTCAAGGAGTTCACAAGGCTGCAGCTCTCTCAGCTACTTGCCTCCAATGTATTCTGCTCCAAAACGCACCCTTCAATCCCTGGGAGAGGGGGAAAAAGCAGGCAATGAGAAAAGATAAAAAAAGAGAACTATTGCAAAGACTTGTATACACCTCACAGGTAGATAGGTAGGTAGATAGATAGATAGGCAGGTAGGTAATGTAGATAGGGCTTAGTGGGCTAAATGCATGCTTTTCGTGCTTTGCATGTGGGAAACTTGACTTTAATCTCTGATACTGCGTAGTTTCCTGAGCACCCTTGGGAATAACCCTTGAGCATAAAACTGGGAGTGACCCCTGATTATCACTAATTATGAATCTTCATGCATGCACAACTGTTGAAAGATAACAGGAACAAGCAAGCAAGTAGCCTCAAGAAACTCTTTCCTGAAAAAAGCAAACATAGTTTTATTGATTTACTGACACACAGCTCTGAATTTAAGACACACGTGAGCACTCTGACAAGGAAGGCAAACTTGGATGTTGTTTCATCTCTGTTCTCAGATAAGTCACATCTTTAGGACAGTAAAATGGACAAGTTGATGACTTAGCACTTTGATATAATTAAAAATAAATGCAGCTAGGGCTTATCTTCACAAACATCCATAGTCATACTAAGGCTTTGGAGACATTTACTTTCAGGGCCAGAGAGATAGTACAGTAGGTAAGGCACTTGTTTTGCACACACACAACTCAGGTTTGGTTCCCCAAACCCCACCATGAGCGATTCCTGAGCACAGAGCCAGGAGTAAACCCTCAGCATAGCCAGGTGTGGTCCAAAAATAAAATAAAATAAAATAAAACAAAACAAAACAAAACAGTTGCTTTCACTTGAGCCAAAAAATTTCCTGGAAGGCAGCAAGGTAATGTAAACATCACCTTTTAGTTAGCCTTACTTTCTGTCCTGTCTGTTTAGCATGTTTCAGTTTCCTATTTATTTTATTTCTGTGCGTGTTTTCTGTAATTACAAATGACGATTTTCCAAATTTGCGTGAAACTCAGCACAAAATACTGAGCGAATGAGACGCGATATATACGTGTCTGTGTCTCAATCTGCATTTAAGATCCACGGCTTTGATTCTGCGCTAGGAGCTGACTGGAAGACAGAACGGCCTCATTGTTCGAGGGGAATTTCTCTGTTCCCTGCCATGATTCCAAAAGCTCTTGCACACTTCATCAGTATTATTGTAATTCTTTGGCTGCAGGATATCTGACAGCTGTTGCACCCCACTGACAGGCCCTATTCATGCCCCTCTCCCACTCCCCATCATCATCGGAGAATTGATTTCTCTCTCCTCTCCCCTAACCTTTCCCAATTCATTTTGGATTGTCCAATGTGAAACATTTTAATTTCATATCATACCACTATTCAGCTCCCAATCCCTTTTTGAACCTGTCACCAGGGTAACCGCATAGCATGCTTTCCGTAGGCAATCAAGGTTTTATTTCACATGCTTAATGTTGCATTAAATGTTTGCGTTTTGTTTAACCCCCACCCCTCCCCAAATACTTAGAGCTCTGGCTATGTTTTCTAAGATAATTAAATCGTGATTTTTTTTTTTTGAATCGCACCTAAATTCACACTGTCACCACATTCATAAAATAATCTCAAAGGGATTATTTGCATCATTCAGAATATTATTCAGATTCATAGCTAGGCAATCAGTACACAGCCGTCTTCTTTAGGTCACAGAGGAATGCTTTACGTCTTTATGACCAACCTTGTTTTGTAAAAGGATTTAAATGTGGTTTAGGGAGGGTTTTGTTACTGAGATAAATAAAAATGTAAAAGAAAAGTGAAATTCGTGCAAATGGAAAATAGGCATCTTTGAAGTCACGGGTTGATTTTTCATTCTAACGCTTTCTTCATACGTACACGCGCAGAGTTTGTAATGATTTAGGTATGTACTAATGGATCAAGTAATATATTGAATAGGAGTTAAAAGTCTTTTCCAGGAGGTCAGTATGGGCATTGTGTATTGTTTAACCTTCACTCACCAGTTTGTATGTTTTTCTTTAATAATGATAGATGAAGATAGAAAGACATTCTTTATCCCTATGTATGTATATGCATATGTATATAAATATATATAAGGGGTTTTGAGGGTCAGAGAGATAGTACCTTGTATAGGCAATATAGCACTTATCTTGACACCAGTTAGATACCCAACACTGCATGTGTTCCTCTAAGTACAGAGCCAATAGTAAGCCCCGAGTACTACTGTGATGATCTCTAAGTCAAATCAAACCAAACAAAAATGATGATATCATGATCTCAGACATCAATGGTTCCAAACATTAATCTGTACATTCAAAGAATTTGGAGTTTCCAGGTGAAAGAAAACCAAATCACTGCAGACAGACTATCCAAAACTAAATGACTGACTTTTGAAAGTAGTAAGAGAAGAGAAAAATGTCCTAACCATGTCAGGGCAGTCTTACTAGGATCAGAAGTTCACATCTCACCAGATACTATGGAGCCCAGAAGAGAAAGGGAAGGCATTAAACACGCTGGGAAACAAAGAATTCTGTAACCGGCAAAACTACCCTTTTAAGAAATGAAAGTGATATGAGTCACTTATCTGGAG
>PVKC010044999.1:0-11496 GCA_004027635.1 Crocidura indochinensis | reverse complement strand
AAGAAAGAAAGAAAGAAAGAAAGAAAGAAAGAAGGAAGGAAGGAAGGAAGGAAGGAAGGAAGGAAGGAAGAAAGAAAGAAAGAAAGAAAGAAAGAAAGAAAGAAAGAAAGAAAGAAAGAAAGAAAGAAAGAAAGAAAGAAAGAAAGAAAGAAAGAAAGAAAGAAAGAAAGAAAGAAAGAAAGAAAGAAAGAAAGAAATTGCTTCTTACTCTGTGCTCAGGAATCAATTCTATGAGTGATCCAGGGAACCATATATGGGGTGGGGGATAGAACCAAGATAGGCTAATACAAGCAAGGTAAATACTTTACAAAATTTACAATCTTTCTGGTCCAAATTCCTGAAATTTCTTAATTAGCTGTAGCTTCAGAGATATTTCATTCTTGAATAACCGGGGGGTGGGGGTGTTGTGATACTCAAAAAATGATAGTATTTAATCTGTTCCTGGGAGTATCAGAGGTCTTCTAGAGAAGCAAAGGGCATACAGTTTCCTTGTTCAATTGAATAAGTGAAAAGGTGAAATAGATTGTTATTAATGTCCTTAGAAACCAGGAGTAACATATTTCCCATTTACACTGGGAAGGACACTGGAATCCTCAGTATTCTCGGAAACACGCTGACTATAAAGATCCTTATAATGCTTGAAAAGCTCCTAAATCCCAGACGTGGAAGTAATCTCAATGAGATGATGACTTAGTTAAAAAGTTATAGGACTTCATATAACTGGAAAATTGGACTTTCAGTGCTGAACTTAACATTCCGTATAAACACCTTAATTTTCAATGCATACCTGAAGCTTATACAATGCTACGCCAAGTTACTTCAATTTAAATATTCTAAAGGAAAATACAGCATTTTCAAACTGTCCCAATCATCCTTTTCTGCAATATTGCCACAAGAAGGTAAAGTAGGCTCTATCACCTACTCCTGGGGCAAAATTTATAAGTGGAAATAAACTATGATTCATTAAAACCCAGTGGCAAAAGGTAGAACTGGAAAGTCCCATGGCATCATAGTTCAAGAACAGAACGCTCATGTCTGGGCTGGGACTATCTTCATTACCAATGTAACTACTTCAGTAAGATCTACTTGAGTCTAAGGTGATGTGGACACATAACTTTAATGACTACTACTATATACCCCACACCCATGTGCATGCCTAAATTATGCCCTACCTTCTAAGATAACTACAGAATGAAGACAAAGTAAGAGTAATGATAGCTACAATATAATAAGTATTACATGCCAAATAATGTGTTAAGTATATAAAAAACAACAAAGGTGTTCAAGCTCACAGCTCTCTAAAAGGTGATCATTATCACTTGAGTTATACTAATGTGACATTTTTTGAGAAAAGCTGACTATACCCCAAGTGAAAAAGATAGCAAGGTTAAGAATTCATACCCAACCTATAACAAGTTGTAAAGTGGAGACCAGTTGCACTAGGATTCTGGGGGGTAAAGGAGGGAGATGTAGGAGACATGCTGGGAACAGGAGTGGAGGGAGGACAACATTGGTGGTGAGAATGCCCTTCATTCATTGTCGCTATGTATCATAAATAATTCTGTGTAATGAACTTCAGTCACAATAAAAAAAAAGAATCTCAAAACGTCATCCTGTTTTTCAGAACAGAATATAAATGATATTCCACAGTCACAGTAACTTTTTCCATTCTTAAATTTAATTCCTTCCTTAGATGCCTTCCTTCTGCTAATTTTTCTGATAATTAGGCCTTACATATCTATGGGGAGCAGGTCAAAATAGTCTTATTGATACCAGTATTTTAAAAAAGTTTTCATCATTTGCTAATTTCCTATCAGGATACTCTCCCAATCTTCAGTGTAGTCATCTCAGTTCTCTTAGGGCCATCCATACAGAGTTCATACTATTTAGAGTTCCAACTGTATTTATAACACAATTCTCCATTCCAGAGATGCTTTAACAATGCTTATTTCTCACTGGCATGACCAATCTTTGGGGACAATTGATCTTTTAATAAATCTTTAAAGAGAAATCATTGCAAGTTCAACCTTGCAGGAAAAAAGTTCTATAAATCAACCTAAGGTAACAATGTAAGTTTGCCCTCCAGAGCATTCCATTTTGCTAGCACTAAAATAACCTAAAATACACAAGTGTGCCCCAAGGATTGTCATACCAAGTGGTTCAATAAAGATTGATTCATGGGCACCCAGAACTGAGAAGTGCTGTTCTCCCTTGGTCGAAGAGAATAGCACGAAGCTCTCCAGTTCTGATATAGAAAGAGAAGAAAGCAGAAGAAGATATATCTGAAGTTCAAATAGTCCTGGACAGTAACTAGCAACTGTCCATCCAATTAAAACAACAGATGCAAAATAGTTAAGCCTGGGGACTTTAAGCCTGGAGAAGGCATATTGTAGGGGAAATCAGCTTCAAATGCTAAAGCTATATGAGACAAGTGGGAGTCTCTACTGATGATTCCCTTCTGCCTTGGCAAAGAAGAGTCTCTATTTACACAAAATAATCTCCTTACAGTACGTGGGAACCACTCTCAGCAAGGCAAGGTGGCAAGTTAAAATTAGAGTTGGAACAGCTTTTCCTTTTTGGCGGCTGCTCAGCTTAAACACTTAGTACTTGAGAATAAGTGTGGAGGGAGGAGAGTAGGTGGGGAAGTTGGCCTCTTTCTCCTATCTTAAACAGGGTAGGTAAATTCAGTTCTCTGAGACTATATAGATCGTTTTGTGACTTTATTTTAAAAGTTTAAAAATGAAAAACAAAGTTTAAAAATGATAGCAACAATTACCGGTCAACCCTAGAAAAGTGAGAAATGAGTCCACAATTCGAGTGGCTATGTAAAAATAAGAGTTCTAGATGAACATGAAAGCAGGTAAGAAAATGCTTTTTTCTATGCTTCCTAGCATAGCTCCCATCCAAGAATTTCACCAATTCATCGATTTAGTAACAATGTGCATTATTAAAAAAAAATTCCTTCTGAGAGGGAGGAAGGTCAGGGATCCTGGGGGTGGGAGATGAGTACATCAGTGATGCTATGATCTTGGAATGATATACATGAATCCATTATTAATAGTATTGTAAACATTTTTTGGTGGTTTTTGGGTCACACCCGGCAGTGCTCAGGGGTTACTCCTGGCTCCATGCTCAGAAATTGCTCCTGGCAGGCACGGGGGACCATATGGGGCACCGGGATTCGAACCGATGACCTTTTACATGAAAGGCAAACGCCTTACCTCCATGCTATCTCCCGGGCCCGTAAACATTTTTTTAAATAAGAAATGCTGGGGCTGGAGCCATAGCATAGCCGGTAAGGCATTTACCTTGCATTCAACTAACCACGGTTTGACTCCTGGAAATCCATTTGGTCACCCAAGCCTACCAGGAGCAATTTCTGAGCTCAGAGCCAGGAGTAGCCCCTGATATAGACTTGACCAAAAATAAAAACAACAAAAAGAAATGTCTCCCATTGCTTTGTTTCAGCCCACATTTACCAAACATTTTTCAACTATGACCTAGTAACTCTGAAAAACACTTGGACAAGAGCAAAAGCAGATATGGAAACACTATATACATATTCAAGCATATGCATTTTTTGGGGGGTGGTCCACCCGGCAGTGCTCAGGGGTTACTCCTGGCTCTACACTCAGAAATCGCTCTTGGCAGGCTCAGGGACCATATGTGATGCTGGGATTCAAACCACCATCCTTTTACATGTAAAGTAAATGCCTTACCTCCATGCTATCTCTCCGGCCCCCATATGCATTTTTTTACTTAATTTAGGTAACATTGCTTTATAAGAGTGTAATTATTTATAAATTCTTATGGCTAGTATTATGCTAAAGTAAAGCTTTTTAAAACATGAAAAAATCATGTTTTTCGTTTGGATCAGAAAAGTTTTGCCTGGAAGGTCTCCTGCCTCTCAGGCAACAGCCACCATGTCTTCTCCAAACCACATTACAATCCAACTATGTTGAGTCCAGCTCTTTCTCCAAGTTCTGTTCATCAGGCTCTTTTCTGTGAAATGTTTATAACACCCCAACAATCACTGTGGTGGATGCACATTTCAATTTTTTCTGAGACTCTTCACTTTCCATATATTGTACCCTTGTATGAACTTCATTTTTCTGCTTGATGATAAATGTGCAAAGTGGCAATTAATTGTATTTTCAGTCCACTTCCTGTTATTTGTTATTTCTCAACTCTGGAAAGCTACCACTACATATTAGTCTTTCTTTATTCATGCAAAATTCATCAGGTAGAACTTGTATCCAGGTCAAAAATACTTATATTGCGGCCAGAGAGATAGCACGGAGGTAGGGCATTTGCTTTGCATGCAGACAATGGTTCGAATCTAGGCATCCTATATGGTCCCCCGAGCCTGCCAGGAGTGATTTCTGAGCATAGAGCCAGGAGTAACCCCTGAGCGCTGCCGGGTGGTGACCCGAAAAACAAAAAAATACTTATATCAAATCTAAAGAAACACTTTAACAGCTCCGGTTGTTCTATAGTTCATTTTAAAACCTGAAACTAATTTAGAGGTAAGTTATACTATAGAGATTAAAGTGCTTATCTTCAGCGTAGCTGACAGTGATTTGATCCTAGCACTGAATACCAGCCCCTAACTGAATACCAGCACCAGAACTACTTCTTGAGCACAGAGCAAGGAGTAAGCCTTGAGCATCTCTGATGTGGCCAACTCACCCAAAATAAGGTAAAAAATAATTAAAACTGGGGTTAGAATGTCATAGGCTGAAGCAACCTTCCAGATTTAATCCCCCAGACTATTTCAAAGACTTAATGGATATGTATATTTCCTTCATATATTTCTTTAGATATATTTAGATGCATTTAGGTGGTATAGATCCTTAATAGATATAATTCTTACTATTTCCTGTCAGTTTCCTAATTTTTTTTATGTTTAGTAGGAAATTCTATTTAATAAGCTTCTCTTGGGTTCTGAGAACATGTTAGAACCACATTATAGGGATTGTTCAGCTTGTTATTTTACCCCCACATGTACCAGTAGAATTATGTGGTATTGTTCTTTTTTTTTTGTATAGGCACATTAAAATGGGAAATCTTACTTATGAATACAAATTCATATCTAATCGGGATAAAAATTCCTAAATTTTATATTGCAGTGGGTGGGGCATTCAATGGGGCCTGAACATTTGTCATAGTGACTTGGCTTAGGCTTCAGAGAATCAAACAATGGTCATTCACCCCTGAACCTTGGATCCCATCTATGGAACTGGCACAGTTTTCTTCACCAGCACCAGAAATCAGACTTCTACCAGGTTAGTTCCTAATGCTGCTCTTGCACTGACTTGCTCCAGAGTGAATTCTTATGGCATCCTGATAATGTGGAAACAGCAACAATTTGCTTTCAGGAAAGGATCCCCTGCACTGCCACCTAACGGTGAGATGAAAGCAGAAGATGCTCTGTGACACCCTGACTTTGACAAAAAAAATTGTGGAAAATACAGGATCTCTACCTATAGAAACCTGACTGCAACATTGTGATTGAGAAGAACTTTTACTACAACCAAAAAGAAAGACTTTGGGATTAGACAACTTAGTATACCTGGAGCATGTAGTTGGTCCTATGACAGGATGTTTCATGGGGAGGGTCTCCCCTGTTTTGGGGCCAAAGGTTTTCCTTTTCTATTTTCCCCAACTTTTGCTGCACATATTAAAAAAAAAAAAAAAACAACTGCTACACACATCTACTTTTCTTTATTTTTTTTCCTTTTTTTAAAATTTCTTATTTCTTAAATAGGAGCGGCTGCCTTTTCATAGAACCTTAAGACACAAATTACTTTGTCTTACCACAAGTTCAGCATTTTTCTATAAAATTACAAAGAAAGGGAAAAAGAAAGGCTGGGGCCAGGGGCCAAGTGATCTCAGATGCGTTGAAGAAAATATAATGACAGAACTAAATATCTAAGCCAAGGTCAATGACAAGAGACCTAAACTTTAACATTCTAACTTAAATGGGCCTGTTAGACTGTATACTGGTAGGCCAGGGATCAAAGGGTGATGGTATAGGATGCAGTCTGAGTTTATTGGTGGAGCGAGGTTGATAGTAGTGGTGGGAATGGCTCTGACTCATGGTATATTTGAAATTTAAAATAAAGGACTTAGTAGATCACAATGGTTTCTTTTTTTTTTTTTGGTTTTGGTTTTTGGGCCACACCCAGCGGTGCTCAGGGGCTACTCCTGGCTGTCTGCTCAGAAATAGCTCCTGGCAAGCACGGGGAACCATATGGGACACCGGGATTCAAACCAACCACCTTTTGGTCCTGGATCAGCTGCTTGCAAGGCAAACGCCGCTGTGCTATCTCTCCGGGCCATCACAATGGTTTCAATAAAATGAATGTAAAAAATTTGAAGTCAAAGCAATAGAACAGCGAGTGGGGTGGGCACTTGCCTAGCAAAAGGCCAACCTTGCTTCCATCCCTAGCATTGCAGATGATTCCCTGAGTCTACCAAGAGTTATTCCTAAGCACAGAGCAAGGAGTAACCCCTGAGAGCTGCCAGGTGTGGCACCAAACCAAATATGAAATAAAATAATAAAATATATAAGATTATACTGCCTGCAGTACTCTGTATATAAAAAAAATAAAATAAGTTAGAAAGCATAATTTAATAAAAAATAATTTTATATGCAAGATATCTATATGTATGCAGAAGTTCTACTTGGAGAAAGAAAAATAAGTAATAAAAGGAAAGTATTTTATATATAAATAACTACTTCTCTCTCTAGTGAAGAACAGTACTACAAATGTGCCCACAATGAGTGAAAAAATTTTAAACCATCTCTAAGTACTTGGTATCTGAATGTGCAAACACAATTATTAACACAGGCAAATTGGGATTTGAGACTTCCATAGAAAGTAGATATTAACCGTAAAATAGCAGTTACACATTTTCATTTGGGAATCTAATTTTGGAGGTCTCACACAATTCATTAGAAATATGGGTTTAAGTAATTCCCAATTATTTTCTGATAGCAAATCTCATTAAGTCTGTAAGAAAAATCCTTATTCTACAATAATTTAATTTCCCAAATTTTACTGGTTTATAAAACACAAGACACATGATATTGCATATTTGCAGCAAAAAAAATTATTTCTCCTCATTTCTTGGTTACTGTTTAGCAAGCAAGAAGCATTGCTTGGTGGCTATAGTGTGTATTCCAAGAACTTTTTATCTACTTAAAATATAAATTGACGGGACTGGTGAGGTGGCGCTAGAGGTAAGGTATCTGCCTTGCAAGCACTAGCCAAGAAAGGACTGCAGTTGGATGCCCCAGTGTCCCATATCGTCCCCCTAAGCCAGGGGCAATTTCTGAGCACTTAGCCAGGTGTAACCCCTGGACATCAAACTGGTGTGGTCCAAAAAACAAACTATATATATATATATATATAAATTGACTTAATGTTACATCAATTCTATTACTTGAGATTATTTCATTCAGAGAAAAATATAGTGATTAAAATGTATATTAATTTTCTATATTCATTCTGTTAATTAATTCTATATTAATCAAGATAATTTTATATTAACTATCTATATTAACCTCAGACTTTCTATTGGTCGGAAAAATGTATGGCTAATATGATTTTTAGTTTTTAGTAGAATACTGGTATGAATTTCATCAACTGATGTGGAACTGTGGAACTATTTATTCAAATACAGGCACCTCTATAAAAGAGAAATAGTCTCAATATTTTGGGAATCAATTCAAATGAATTTGAATAAAATCAGAATAAGATAAATACAAGTGGTGCTTTTTTATTTCATTTTAATTCTAAGTCCAGAACCAAAACTTAAAGCCACTTGCATATTACTAAGGAAAGTATCCTCCATTAACTTAATTGTTGACATTGTAAAGCAACGTAAATCTAATATGGCACTTAATCATTATATTTTTTATCTGAAGGTATCATAACTACATGTATTTCAATGAAGTTTCTGGACATAAGAATGAATTTTATATTCCACACAAACTGAAGTTAACAGTGTCAAAAAATAACAAACTTCGTGGTCTTTTGAATAAAGAAACTCCTAGCTTTTAAAACACTATTTAAAGTACTGTAATTAAATCGTCTTGAAAGTGCTAAGCAGAGGAAAAGTGTTCATTATTAGATTAGTAAAAATACCATGTTTGGAGCATATATCTTTAAGACTTCTAAACATTTACAAAATACCTGTTTTGTGGGGCCAGAGTGAAAGTACAGTGGGTAAGGCTTGATTCCAAGAATTAGTATGGTTCCCCTAATAACCATCAAGAGTGATCCCTTGAGCAAAAGCCAGAATTAAGCCCACAGTACTACAAAGTATGACCCAAAACCAAAATAAATATTTATTAAACAGGTATAATGTAAGATATCTATAGAAACCTGATTTCAGCTTGAAAGAAAAAAAAAAATGAAACTTCTTCACCGCCTTTCATTCAATGGGCACAATGTTCTCTAGATCACATTTCCCCTCCAAAGTAGAGCAGTGACCTAGAGTATAAGACATCTTAATGAATATTTAAATACAAGCATAGACTGTGCATCCCTCGAGAGTCAGTGCCAGCAAGAGTCAGCTGACTGGGATTAATGTATTTCCCAATGGACCCAATGTGCTCCAGCATCTTCTCCACATCTGTACTCAACAGTCACCTTTTCAGTGAGGCCTCAGATGGCCCTGACATTTAAAACAGCAACCCATCCTCCTCTCTGGAAATCAACCCCCTTTTCTGCAATCATCCCCATAGCACTTATATCCATATGCATACTGTAATTGTCCCATTTTCTTATTGTCTGCTATCCCCACAAGAACATAAGTACTTCAAGGGTGCAGCACCTCTGCCTGTTTTATCCATTACTGTTTCCCCAGGGGCTGGCACCAAATAGATGCTCAATAAACAGTTATTACACAAATGACAACAGGCCTCTTCAGGCCCAACATGCCAAATATTAGACAGCTTTCCAATGTGCTAAAAGACAAATGCAGAAAAAAGAGAAATGCAGAAAAATAAAATAATCACACTAAAAGTAGTTCTAGTTAAGTTAGACATTAAAAAAAAATAAGCACCTCACATATGTTCAGTTGAAAAATATTTTTGCATGTAATATATTACTTTGGATTAATCAGATAAAGATGAAAGTCAAGAATTTTGCCAACAGTGCTTCTTGCTAACATTACTCAGTTATGCCTTTCAGCTCAGGATATTGTCTATGAAGGATATCTTGTTAAAACAACTGTTGAAGGCAAGTCGTGTCCTATCATCCACACTCTGTACCCTATGGGAACACAAATGTTCCAAAGTCTATGCTAATATAATCTTGCTGCTCTGTTAAGCTAAGGCAAAAATCCGTTTTTCGCTGCTATAAAAGGTTTTTCATAAAACTACCACATTATCTATATGTCTTCCAGAAATGAAGGAAAACTGCACTAAGGATTACGCTGAGTTTAGGAGGGTAAATAGTGTTAACAAATACCATAGAATAACCTAGTAAATGACTCCAATCTCCATTTATCTAGGAACAAGAAGTCTTTACTTTATGTTATGTAACTGGCAGCCTGGTATCAATGGGAAAACAAAATCTCCAGCTCCAGGGCCCCCTGTGGCTGTCCAACACAAGCTCTATGCTGCTAACAAGGATTTTCTATGCAATACTCTCCAATTCGCCTGTTACTTCCTGCCCTCAGGGTGTGAGGTCTTATTTTTGCTTATTATAAACTGTCTGATGGGGGAAAGAAAATTCATTTTATTTTGGGAAGAGAATGAGGGAAAGGTAGTGATTGAAAGTGCAGGCCAGGATTTTGTTTCTTGATGGTATTTCAAGATTGCATAGAAGGAACTATTAAAAATGTAAAAAATATGTATTACTTACAAAACCCATGTGGTTATTTCACTAGTCTCACTGAAGATTAGAGGATTTTAGAGACCAATTCTAATTAGAGAAACAAGCACATAAAGAATTGTGAATGAATTAAAAACCAAGTTTAATATAGCTGAATCCTTGCAAAGGCAGTTTATTAAAAGATTTACTAAATTGAAATGTTATTAACATTTGTTCTATTATTGCCTTACTAAATGCCTCAGTTTTAGATCTGTTTGTTTTGAGGCCACACTTGGTTGTGCTCAGGACTTACTACAGGCTCTTTACTTATGGATTGCTTCTGAGGGGCAGACAATCTGAGATGTAGGAGACAGAATTCAGGTCAGCTACATGTAAGGCAAGTACTTTGCAACTTTTATTATCTTTCCAGCTCTATTCCTAAATATTTTAAAGAAGTACAATGAACTATGGTCATTACATTTTCCCTTGTTCTAGCACCAGTTATCTGATACATAGCATAAAGGTTGCAGTTTCTGTAGATTAGTGGGGATATAATAAAATGCAAAACAGTATGTTGCTCTCATGGCAAACTGTATGTTTAAGGCCCTGCATTCAGTATGCAACAGCACAGAAAATTTGCAGCAAGCCCAATAATAAAGAAATATTTTATTATGGTGATGCAGGTTTCATAAGCAAAAGAAAGACTATAGAGTATAAGTATAAAAAATACCTTAGAAATACAGGACATGAAGACCTTTAAAGATATAAAATATTATTTTGTTTATTTATGTATTTTTGGAGGATGGAGGTCATACTCTGGGGTTAATCAGGGGTTACTCCTGGATCTGTGTTCAGAAATTGCTCCTGGCAGGCTTGGTGAACCATATGGGATTCTGGGGATCGAACCCAGGTAGGACCTGAGTCAGTCACATGGAAGGCAAACACTATACCACTGTGCTTTCACTCCAGCCCCTAAAAATATTTTTTAAAAATAAAAGGGAAGGTTTCTATATCAAAAAAGTTAACACAACTTAAATTATTATCAACAAATATATTTATATATTTATATACTTTATATACTGCTTATCATAAAGTCAACTTCTCTTTCAGGATACTCCTTTAAAGACAACAAAAATGAAGAAACTGTAAAGAACTCTGAATATCCAGTAATACTGATATTTTTTTAAAAAAATCAATCATGTGTAATAAATGTAATAGGAAATAAGAACACAAAGTGTTCAAATAATTAACAGAATTTCTACCAAACCAGTGAACAAAATCTACCTAACTTATATATTAGTAACTGTGTTAACTTGGGGTGACGAGTTAGTCCTGACTAAAGAGGTTAGTATTTCAAATCAGATCTAAAAATGAAGATCATTTATACAACAATCATATCAAGAAGGGTCTGTAGTTTGGGACCAGAGCAGTGGTGCAGGTTAAGTATGGTGTTTGCCTTGCATGCACTAACCTAGGACGATCTGTGATTAGATCCCCTGTGTTCCATATGGTTCCCTAAGCCAGGAGCAATTTCTGAGCACATGGCCAGGAGTAACACCTGAGCATCACTCGGGTGTGGCCCCAAAACAAAAAACAAACAAAAAAAAGAAAGAAAGAAAGAAAGAAAGAAAGAAAGGAAGGAAGGAAGGAAGGAAGGAAGGAAGGAAGG
>PVKC010044998.1:0-11497 GCA_004027635.1 Crocidura indochinensis | reverse complement strand
ATTTCATTGACTAGATGATGCCTGTGACTGCATGGCGTTTCCAGCTTACCTCTGCTCTTGCAGCTTCAGCAGGTGCTTCTGGGTGGAGATTTGTCTCAAACGCCACAGCCGATGATCAAGCTGAAGCCCCTTGCAGTGGTGTTTGGAGGAGATTGGGCTCCACTCTCCTTGGGCGTTTTCAGCTCACCTTTGCTGATGCAGCTTCAGCAAGCACTTTTGGGCTGGAGTTGGTCTCAAAGTCACAGCCTATGGTCAGGTTGCAGCCCCTTGCAAAGGTCATCAGTGGCAATTGAGTGAAGCGAATCTCTGCACCACTCCTACAGGAGGAGCAGTACTGATATTCACCTTCCTTGAATGATGAGACTTCCCACACTAAAAATAGATAATGTCAAATGTCAAAATAAAATCTTGGGGCCAGAGAGATACCATGGAAGTAAGGTGTTTGCCTTGCATGCAGAAGGTCGATGGTTCAAATCCCGGCATCCCATATGGTCCCCTGAGCCTGCCAGGAGCAATTTCTGAGCATAGAGCCGGGAGTAAGCCCTGAGCGTTGTCGGATGGGACCCAAAAAAAAAACAAAAAAAAGCTGGTTATTTTTGGAGCCAGAGAGATAGCATGGAGGTAAGGTGTTTGCCTTTCATGCAGAAGGTCATTGGTTCAAATCCCGGCATCCCATATGGTCCCCTGAGCCTGCCAGGAGTGATTTCTGAGCATGAAGCCAGGAGTAAAGCCTGCGCACTGCTAGGTGTGACCCAAAAACAAAAATAAATAAATAAAATCTTTTTGTGTGTAAGATAAAGGGGAAAAGGAAAGACAGGTAAAAAATATACTATTGGCTTTGTACAATCTTTTCACCTTTCCAGTTTGGTTGCTCAGCAATACTGTCATTTATTTGCTATAGGAAAAGGAGAGATTAATACTGTTAGGCAGAAATCACGTTTGTTGTGCAGTTCACTTTGTCTATGCCAAAAATAATATCCCCACACAGACTTAGAAGTCTTGTGTTAGATTTCCAGATGGCAATGTAGAAACCAACAAAACTTGTAAATTCCCAGAGGTAACACCCCCTAACAACAGGATAAACTGTAGAATCCTGCTTAGCTCTAAAGCTTAAAGACAGCTATATATATGGAGGCTCTACCTGTCACTTTGTTGGAATGCGGGCAGTCTACATTATCCCTCTTAGATATTGTGTTTTTTTATTTTATTTTTTGTTTGTTTGTTTTTTGTTTTGTTTTTGGGCCACACCCGGTGACGCTCAGGGGTTACTCCTGGCTATTCGCTCAGAAGTCGCTCCTGGCAGGCACGGGGGACCATATGGGGAACCGGGGGGAGGGGGGGTCGAACCGCGGTCCATCGCAGGTACCTTATCTCCAGCGCCACCGCCCGGCCCCCTAATGTGTTCTTTTAAAAGCCTGATTTCACTCTTGTCATATCAGTTTACCCCAACCTTCCTTGAATTATTCTTAATGCCAGGATTAAATCATGAGTTTCTTCTCTACTTAGAGAAACTCAAATAGGAGTCTTCATATGCTAAAGACTTCAGAGACTTTTGCTTGTCACCTGGAATTTGGAAAATAAATGATGGTTATAGGAAGTTATTGTGGTCTTTGTTCCACGAAAGGAGATCTAATTTAATTTTCTGGATTTTTAAAAAATCTTTAATAACCATTTCTGCCTACTAAGCCCTGGGGATGTAATGATGAGCACAATAGGTTTTTCACCAAGCTTATAGGTTGGTGGGAAAGAAAGTTACTTTTAACTAAGCAATTACTGAAGGTGAGTGAAGTGTGCTGAAAGCACAAGAGCTTTCAAAAACAAAACAAAACAAAACTTGAGTGTTATAAAGAGCCTTGAGAATGGCTAGGGAATGGCTTCACTTAGAAAGTAATTTCTGGAAGGCATTCAGAATGTCAGCACCTTAAATAACTCTCTATTTGGGCCTTGATGCTCATCTAGACCTAAAAGAGCAACTTGGCTGAGTTAATTTGCAGCAGTTCTAGAAAGTAAGTGACTCTTGAATTTGATGGTTTTTATTCAGAGTCAACCTTTCAGTGGTAAAAGAAATACATATAGATTATACTAGTCTTGTCCCAGTTCCTGGCGCACAGCTCCTAACAGTTTTTGGAAATTCGTATACTTTTCCTTATTTAAAATAATTCCTTTTTAGTTGAACCTGAGTTTATGCAAATAAGGTGACTCTGGGTGGAGCCTGGAGAGCTTTAGGATCAATTGGGCACCAGAAAAACCAACTATGTGACGAGAGAGTTGAAGGTTTTCTGTCTACCCCAACTCTGGAGAGGGAAGTTGCAAAGATAGTTTGTTTTTTTTATGAAAACAATTTAATTATTATTTTTTTACATTTTATTTAATTTATTTGTATTTTTATTTAAACACTCTGGATACAAGATAACAGTTTTTTTTTTCCACAGCTAGTTGTCCATGATTGAGTTATAATCATACAATATACAACAACCTTCACCAGTGCATGTTTCCTGCCACAAATGTCCCCAGTATCCCTCTCACCCTCACTGATACCCTCTCCCCTTCCTTTCTCTAGACCTACATTTTTTTAATATCTTTATTTAAGCATCATGATTGCAAACATGTTTGTAGTTGGGTTTCAGTCATAAAAAGTATACCTTCTTCTCTAGTGCAACCTTCTTACCACCAATACCCCCCCATTTTCCTCCTCTCTATCCTCTGCCTGTCTTTGAGACAGGCATATTATTTCTGTCAGTCACTACCATTGACATGATAATTTTTGGTGCCATTATTTCTCTTAACTGCACTTACCAACCTTTGTAGTAAGCTTCATATCAGGGCTGGTCGTTCCAGCCTCATTTCTATTGACTCTGGGTTTATTACCATACTATATTTTATTTTTCTTAAATCCCACAGATGAGTGAGTCTATTCTGTGTCTATCTCTCTTTGTCTGACTCAATTCACTCAGCATAATAGTTTTCAATGCCATCCATGTATAGGACGGTTTCATGACTTCATATGACTCCCATATGATCCAACAATATTACTTTTAAGGATATATCCTTGGAACACCAAAACACAATACAAAAATACCCCCTGCATGCCTATATTCATTACAGCACCATTTACAATAGCCAGAATCTGGAAACAATCCAGATGCCCGACAACAAATGAGTTGTTAAAGACACTGGTACATATTCATCAATGGAATACTTTTTTTTTTTTTTTTTTTGGTTTTTGGGTCACACCCGGCAGTGCTCAGGGGTTACTCCTGGCTCCATGCTCAGAAATCGCTCCTGGCAGGCTCGGGGGACCATATGGGGCACCAGGATTTGAACCGATGACCTTTTGCATGAAAGGCAAACACCTTAAACCTCCATGCTATCTCCCAGGCCCTAATCAATGGAATACTATGCAGACTTGCAGACTTCAGTAAAAATGTCTAGAGATTTTTTCTTTTTCTCTCTCTTTTTCTTTCTCTTTTTTTTTTTTTTTTTTTTTTTTTTTTTTTTTTTTTTTTTTTTTTTTTTTTTTTTTTTTTTTTTTTTTTTGGTGCATTGGCCCGGAAATGATAGTTTTTAAAACTGTTTTTAATAGGATTTCATTGAGCATTCTGATGCAATGAAACTTCCCTAACTTTCTAAAGAACAGAGTTCCGGAGGTTTACAAGTTGGTAGTTGGAGGGGATAGGGATACAGAAGTTCACCTCTTGACAATCACTGATTAACCTGCCCTCTTCTGCCTCTCTTCCATTTGGTTGTTTCTGTGAATCTGTTTTCCTAAATTCTGTAAGTCATTCTAGTGAATTATCAAACTACGGAGGAGATTGTATATGTCCCTAAGTTTGTAGAAAGGCCAGCCAAAGGTAAAGTTAGTTCAGAAATTGCAACTGGTGTCTAAAGAAGGGACAGTCCTAAGAGATGAGCTTCAAACCTGTAGAGGCTCATGTTTATTCCATGTAGTTGTCATCAGAATAGGATTATGTCATAGATCCCAAGTGATATCAAAGGAAAACACTCAATATGTTTTCCTTAGTATAAACCAGGTAGTTTTTGCTCCAGCAGAATAGCAAATGTGACCCAGTGGTTTTGGCTTCCAGAAACATTTACCAAGTTGCATTGGGAGCTTAATCATTTAACACAAAAAGGAAATAAGAACTTTTATCAGAAGTACAGATATATACTTTTTATTTATAGTTCTTTTTTTTCCAGAAGTATAGACACAAAATAGCTTATTTTTTTTGAAAATGGGCCTATTTCTTAATGTTCTTGCCCAGTGGCAGTATAAGCAGTGTTGACTAACTAAATGTCTTTGAAGCCTTCCTGTAGATGGATAGGCCCAGCTCCATCTGCTTTGCTGTCACTGTGAGCCACAGGTTGGTGGCTTATCATATTTGGGTCTCTGTTGGCAGAGTATAAGTAGACCATTGTCAGTCTTTTTGTTGTAGGGTAGATTTGAAGAGAAATCTTGTTCTCAGGCAGTCCTGTGGTTGGACCTCAGACAACTGCAATTCTGTTTTTGAGTATCATCTCTCCTGGGATCCTTGGCCCATTTTAACTTTTGTAGTTGGTTCTGGGAGGGAACATGGAAGCTCATGTTAAAAGAATGTCAGTCACAGAACAGTCCCTTGCTGTTTTGTTCCCTTAGAATCCAAATGATATAAATAAAGCTCACTTCATGAGTTGTTTTGTTTCAATTTAAGGTCATACTTTATTGCCAAAGTTGTTATTTAAAAAATTACCAAAGAATTGGCTTTGAATTATATAAATTCACCCTTCCTCTTTATGCTCTATTTTATTTTAATATATTTAAAAATATATTTAATATATTTTAAAATATATTTCTATAGGGGTCGGAGAGATATAGCACAGCGGTAGAGCATTTGCCTCACACTTAGCTGACCCAGGATAGACAGTGGTTCAAATCCTGGCATCCCATATGGTCCCCCAAGCCAACCTGAAATGGTTTCTGAGCATAGAGCCAGGAGTAACCCCTGAGTGCCACCAGGTGTGAACAAAAAACAAAAAAAAAGTCTCTCTATATGTATATATAGATATATTTTCATATATACATATTCAGGTATACATATATACATATGTATATATTGATATATACATATTTATCTCTAATATCAACCCTTAGAGCCAGAAAGATTAGTTTATACCATAGAACTGAAGACATTGAGCCATGAATTGGGTTCCTTGTTTATGTCATGGAGGCATATCCAAAATGGGGGTGGAAAAGCTAGGCTTCACTCAATGAGTAACAGAGGTCCCAAGTATTGGGAAATAAAAGATGTAAAATAAAATAATAAAAACTGAGCAATTTATACTTCAGGATATTCAGTTCCAGAATATTTATAAGGTGATCATGGGCAGGTAGAGCAAACTCTTTATGTGCTAACTGACTTAGCAGTGATTCAAGTTGATCAGAATAGAACAAAACCACTATAAAAATGCCCTGTGTGAGGAATAAAGATTTAAAATTATCTTCCCATGAAATAGTAATCCTGAAAACCCATGCTCTAGGCAGCATGACCTTCATGAGAGGTGGTCCCAGAGAAAGTTGTAAAACTGGGTGAATGGCCTCTATGAAACATCCATTTTCCTCTTCTGGCCTTTCTCAAATAAATAGAACATCACAAAGTATGCTGCCACCCAGTCTGCTCAGTTTTTTGAGTTGGACCACAGATTTCCAAATAATAATAACAACAAAGAACCACTGAGAGAGCTGAGTTTTTGTTTCTGTTCCCTGAATTATTTTGTCATTATAGCAAAAATAGCAAATCAGAAAGTGGTGTCTTAGAAAGAGTTCTTTGGTTCCAACGTGTAAAGAAAACTAAGGATGTACCAGTGGCCCTTCCAAAAGTAGAAATGTGAATCCAAAGCAGAATCCAAAGTAGATGTAGTAGGTATTTAAGTGGAGCTTGTTTAAGAACAGTCATTTCCTGAGCATCATTGAATGCAGCACCACATCCTGGGCCCTTGTGCTGAATCTGAAACCTGGTTGACTAGAATAATAGTTGGAGCTTGAATCTTCTGAACACTATTTGGGAACCTCTCCCTGTGTTCCCAAGAAGAAGAAAACTGGGTGATTTCATGGAATCAAAGAGAGAGTTTTTAATTTAGGATACTTTATCCCAAAGTGGTTAATATTACCTAACCAGGGTCACTAGAAAAGGCTGTGTGTTTATATGGGGTGTTGGGGTGTGATTAGTATCACTTGGGGATACTGAATAACATTTCCTGAAAAGGTAGTGGTAGACCAAGTAAGTTTGAAGGCCTCTAAGTGCTTGACTTTTTTTTTTATTAATTTTAAATCAATCAGATGCCCTGATGATGCTGTGAATATTCAGAGACCAAGATATGGATAGGAAAAGATTGGTGTGGATAGGAAAGGAAAAAAATGGATTCAGAGTTCAGAGCAATAGTACAGCAGAAGGGCATTTGCTTTGTGTGCAGCTGACCCAGGTCAATTCTTGGCATTCCATATAGTTCCCTGAACTTCCCAGAAGTAATTTTCTGAGCCAGGAGTAACCCCTGAATATTATCAGTGTGACCCAGTGCCCTCCCCTCAAAATAAAAAAACAGTAGATTCAGTTTGGGACATGTTTAGTTTTCATTTTTCCATTAATATCAGTGGATAGCCTTAAATATGTTGAGATGATTTTGTAGTAGTAATGGTTATGAGAATCATCATGTGCAGGGCAGAGAATCTATAGCCCAAGGGTCCTGATCAACCTTGTCAACTAGAACCTAAGGGATAGAATTATATTAGAGACCTTCCCTTGGTTCCTTTTTATCTTCAAGTTCTAATAATTATTTCTATATATACTTAATATTGCCCTTTTCTTACTGTAACACACTTTTTCCTCTTTTGAGCAAGACTGATCAGTTATAAGTGTGGATTATTTGCTCTCTAAGAAAGCAAGCACCATTTATCTTTGAGTTAATGTTTTTCCTAATGCCTACACTTTTCTCTTTTAAAGATCTTTTCTGTTCTCATCACTACAATGGAGTCTTTTTAGATTTAGGAATTCTCTGGCTCTTACTACAATTAATCAACTCAGGGAATAATGGAATGCTGGAAGTAAAGCATCTATCGATCTTTTGAACACTCTCTTTCTCTAACATTACAAGTCAGAAACAACAGGTCACTTGAGGTTAGAGTACTTGCCTAGCATCAGACTATCAATTAGAAATAAAGTCAGGGGTAGAAATTGGATATCTGGACACCTAGTTAGAAGTTCTTTTTGTTACACCACCTCAGAGCCTGATTCTTTGTTACTTTCCTTCATTTAAACATCAACTATCATTGCTGTATCCTATTATCCTCCTCAAAATGATTCTCTAGAGAGCAAAGCAGCCAATAACCTTTATTTAATTGTGTTTTGGATGACCACTTCTTTCCCACATATGCAGATATTGAGAAAATTATGAGGCACACCTAATGTAAGGTAATTATTATGAAAGTTTCTTCCGTCTGATATTCCTCCCCCTTCAGAACATTATGACAAAACACTATGATTGCTGTCCTTTCACCACTGCCTACACACAAAACCAGAATATTTGCTACTGCCACCCTCACCTGTTTCCCTAGCCCTTCTCCTCCCCCTCTCTTACAGTCTACTTTCCCATCTCTGTGTGGACTATGTTGATGCTTTCTGCTGGATTGGATTTTTAATAAAAGATTAACAAGAGAATCAAATATTTTCAAGTCCGTCTAAATCTATTAGCAATTTTTGAAAACTCAGGTACCTTAAGGTCTAATTTAAAAGGAATAAAGATCTCATATACATAGTTATCTAGATGTGTTAACTTGTATACATGGCCATTTACCTAATGTGTAATTTCTGCCAAATTAGTGAAATCATATCATTTCTCCATCCCAGTTCTTTTAATATTAAGGTAACAACAAAATTAATAATAAATATCTATTTAAGTAATTTATGAATATGAACAAAGATGGACAAAACAAACTTGTGATAGCTTGAAATATTTTTATGATTTTTATTTTTTCCAATACATTTTTCCTACTGCATATTTATTCACATAATCTACTTATATTCATTTTAAAGCAGCCAGAACTTTTTTTTTTATCATGTTAAGTGCATATAGTTTTATGGCATTAAACTAATTTGCAGTATTTTGCAACTGTGGGTCATAGATCTTCAAGCATGATATTTTATTGGTAGTAATGTCATTCTGACTTACCTGCAACATGCAACTTGATTGGAAAGAAGCCATTGCATCAAAAAGTCTTCACTTTTTCTTTTTTTATCATGTTAAGTGCATATAGTTCTGTGGCATTAAATTCATTTGCAGCATTTTGCAACTGTGGGTCATAGATCTTCAAGCATGATCTTTTATTGGTAATAATGTCATTCTGACTTACCTGCAATATGCAACTTGATTGGAAAAAAGCCATTGCATCAAAAAGTCTTCACTCTTGAAAGGTTCATCCTTTAAAATATTTTGATTGGTTGTGTATCATTTTGGCTTTGCAATAATTTATCTTTCTAATGGGTGCATGTCAAATAACAGAGGTAATCTCATTCATATTTCACAGGGCTTTCTAGTATCTGAAGTTATAAAATATATCATACAATTTGGCATAAAAATCATTCAGTAATAAATTTCCTAACATTCAGTCTGATTTTTCCCCCATAGGATAATCCTTTAAAGTTGGCTGTCCAAATAGTTCATTTTAGGTAAGGATACGACTCACTTAAATTATCATCTTAAGTGCTGACTTTGTACATACTATTGTGCTGAGCATTTGATTTATCATTAACTGATTTAATTATTTACTAACAGTGTCATCAGTAAAATACTAATTCTACAGAGAGAATAATTCTTAGACCATTCATCTAACACCAAGCATGTAGGCTGTAAATAACAGTCATAACTCAATTTGATCTTAGCCAATTTGTTCCACTCTCCCAAGGCCTCAAATATTCATAAGAGCTTTAGGATAAGAATAATCTTACTGGAGCTGGGAGACAATACACTAGTGGATAAATGACAAATATGTTTGAGGCTCTGAATTTAGTTCCTAGGATCACATATCTAAAACTATCTTCAATACCACTGAAACTAGCCCTAATTAAAAAATATATAATAGCCTAAATATTAAAAAATATAACACATTGAAGTATGTTAGTCCTACTAAGTAATTCAATATGAAAGCTATGTTTTAGTGACATGGTATTAATTTATTTTAGCCACATTTTAACAGGAAGGCCAAGAAGAAAATCACATAAGACATCATTTAAGTGCAAATTAAACTTTTGCTGCTCCTCTTGTCATTACACTGGTGGAGAAATATTTCTCTGTAGAGGTTGTGCCAGCAGTATCTCCCCTACTAGCTATCTACTATGTTTATCTTAATTACTTAATAGAGGTAGACAGGAGGGAAGAAACATTTCTTGATTCTGTTTTGCTAGCTGAAATAGAGAATAATAAGCTAGAAAAGTATGCAGAGCAGACAGTCTCTTTCTGCTTCTTAAAGGATAGAGGGTATTTTTTTAAAGTAGAAATGAGATTCCATAGTCTATAAAACATCTTTTTATATAGCTCAGCAGAGTGGCGGTAGCACAGATGTCTCTTAGTCAGAGGTGGTATAAATTCTGGGTTTATTTTATGAGGTTGAACATTTTTTTTCTGACTTTCAGCTTTCTCATTTTTAGAATAAGTATACAGTTGATGGTAGCCTTCCCTTCTCCACCTTTTGCCTCCTTTTCCCATTTATTGATAATGACTGAGGATCTGTTATGTGTTCACTTCTTTCCTGCTTATAACTGTTCTAAGAGCTCTAGATGAGAGACAGGAGGGCATCTAACCAGCTATTTGTGCTGCTGTATTATGAAAGTTTAATTGTTAAAGAAGCATGAGGTATGAGGCTACTTCTTATTTGGGGTAGGTTCATAGGTAACATTAATGATATTTTATATTTATTTGATACTTGAACATTAAGCCTTTGTATTTTATGATTAGTAATCATTTGCATCTAAATGCACTGATTTACATAACAACAATTTGGTATTTTTTATTTGAGATGGTCTGATAGATGCTGTATGATAGCATTCTTTATCATGATAACTATAAGAAAGTGTTGTTTAATAAAGTGAAATTATTCAAGAACATGCAATACTGTTAAGTTTATTATAGCTCATGGGATTGCATATTTCAATACCTGTAGAAGACTACAGGTTGCTTTCCTAGAGCCCATGACATTTGAAAAGGTGGAAAAACAACAGGCAGGTACAAAGTATCACCATATCCTCTATTCTTGTATTGTGATAATGTGATGGTTGCACTGGTCCCAGCTTTATTTATGGATTATACTATTATATGAACAAACAATTAGTATGAAATCATATCTGTATAAGATATTACAGTCATATAGGAACACTGTGGCATTTACTTAACTATTCACTCTTGATTCAAAATGGCTCATTGTCATTAAGATGTATCCAGTCTTGCTGAATTTGACAGTAAGTCATCATTCAAATTTGTGAGATGTCACACTTGGTGCATATGTTGGCAAGTAGGAATTTTTCCTCTTTCTTTCTGAAAGGTAAAGTCTTAACCTTTGCCTCTGTCATAGATTGATGGAAATGTTTGAAGCTCTGTATGCATTACTTTGCTTTTTCATTCTTCCACCTGAACCAGTGTGTGTGTGTACATTAGTTGTGTTCACAGAGATTTCAGAAAGACATCCCTCTTCTTCCAGTATTTGTAATCACTCTCTATATGGAAAAATTTGATCTTCTATTACTTTTTTAATAATTACTCACTGTATATTATAAATTTGTGGTAGGGAAGAGGGCAAGACTGAGACATAGGATCAATTGAAGTAGGCTAATGGTTTGCTCTTCTGGTTAGAATAATGATTTGGAGCTAGTTCAGATAGCTATTCTTTCAATATTTGTTCATAACATTTTTAAGAAGAGAAGCCAAGTGCTCAATGAAAAGGGAAAATAGTAGCCAAAGATCCCTAGAAGTTTCCCTGTCTGCCAATTCCCAGAATGTCAACTGACCAGAAGAAAAAGATCTGCCTACGTGTCTTGTCTTCCAACCATATTCTATATTCTTCCTGAAAAAGAAAATTCTGGTACTACTTTTACTTAATCTTGTTATGCTTCCAAAGATTTTACTTAAATTACTTTGGAGAATAAATACTTAGAAGTTAACATAATAGTCATACTTTTAATCTTGCTCTGAAAATACACAGTGAGGATCTGGGGGGATTAGATAAGTAAAGTGTTATTCTAGAATCAAGTAATATATAATATAGCATAAAATGAGAAAATTATTAGTAAAGTGTTCTAGGAACACAGATGGAAGAAGTTAATTCAGCCTGTGAGATCAGAGTGACTCGTGAAAGTAATTTATAGAAGTGATTCCAGGGTGGAAATGAAATGTCACTTTTAAGTACATCTGAAATATACTTTAGTTTTTCATAGCTTCCATCTTAAACATGTTATTATTAAATAGGAATTTGCACAAA
>PVKC010044997.1:0-11492 GCA_004027635.1 Crocidura indochinensis | reverse complement strand
TTTTATAAACTTTTCAGGCCTGATATTAAGGTCTTTAATCCATTTGGATTTGACCTTTGTGTATGGTGTTAGATGGAGATTTGAGTTTGCTTTTTTGCAAGTGGCTAACCAGTTGTGCCAACGCTGTTTGTTGAAGTGGCTTTCTTCCTCCAATTTGGATTTCTTGACCCTTTATCAAAGATTAATTGTAGCATGTGGAACTGAAGTAGAGAGAATTATTTTATGTGGGCGACATGGAAAGGTCTACATTGCTTCCTACACCTTATTCATAAAATGTTCTTATTGAATAAAAATTATATATGTACTTTTGGGGGAAAGTCTGAGCATACCCTCTGACACCATACAATTCCAAGAAGAAATCATGTCGAAGAGGGGGATTATTCATAGAATAATTGTGAGAATTAATTACTTAGTTAATTAATTAGATTCCTTACTTCCTTTAATTCAACAAAGCCAGTGCTTAGTCCTACATTGCATAAATATCTGTCCTAGCAGTGTTTATGGGGAAACCATGTGTAGGTAAGCAGCAAACCCTAAATACCCCTGGCAAAGGCACGTCCAGGCTGAGTGCAAGTGACCATTTTACTGCCATTTTGCAGGGGGCAGTGACATACTGGACTTTTGCCTCAAACTAAGACCCTGCCCTAGACTCCCAGGGACTCAGGAGTGCAATTCTTCCCTGTAGAGCAAGACCAGTGTTTCTTTCCTATTCTATTCACATCCTAATTCCAACCCCATTCTGTTTTAAAGGAGGGAAAATCATTTCTGTCTGTGTATGTTCTCATGAGACTGACCTACCTGTTGCCCAGAGGTAAGGCCCAACTTGCATTTTTGGCCCGTGCAAGCACTTCCTGATATGGTAGGGGATTTTCTTCCTCGACAGTGCTCACAACTGTATCTTTCCTATAGGAATTCATGCAAACTTTCTTTCTGCTGCTCTTCCAAAATAATACATATTGGTGAAGATGGAACTGCCCCATCAGAAGTCCAGTTCCCAGGTCGGGGGATAGAGTGAACATAGGGCAGGACAGTGGGTGAGGACAGGAGTGTGCAGCTCCCCTATTATCAAGGTGTGGTATCCTGGCTCGGGTCCTGGACTGTTATTTGAGGCCACATTTGTCCTTTTTTTGCTGTGTTTAGTTTAATGGCCACCAATGTGTTCAGACTTGGCTTCTGAATCAATGATCTTGGGTCACAACTGGCAGATCTCAGACCCTTAAGGGGTATTGGTGATATATTGCCAAGGAATTCCTTCATCCTAGTATTTTTGCCCTACACCACCATTCCTACCTCTCAGGGATCAGATCTCATACTGACTTTTAACTCTGACTCCATAGCCAATAGGGAATTCTCTAGTCTATACTCAGTGTCTGAGGTTCTTTCTGGGCCAGCCATGTACAACACAAGTGCCCTCCTGACTGTCCTGTAGGTTCAGCACAACCATCTTCATTTTTATTTTACTGCAATTCCCAGATTCGAGGCCAATATCTGTGTCCTTGTCTTCTCCTATATTCACTTAGAATTCACAAGGGGGGTCTGGCACACTTCTCAGAGTTCCTAACTCTCCAAACTCTGGGTGCATAATGTTCTGCCTTACTGGAAACTATGTGGCTGGGTCCATTCCACTTCTCTTTGGGTTTTTGTTTGGGTTTCTTTGTGCTGTGCTACTTCAGATTGTTTTGTATAAATTTTTTTCCCATGTTGCTGATACACAGGGTTTACTCTTGGCTCTTCATGGATGATTAACTCCTAGCAACATGAGGGATCCCAAATATATACCAAGGATTGACCCTGACATATTTCACTTAGCATAATAGATTCCATATACATCATGTATAGGAAAATTTCCTGACTTCATCTCTTCTTACAGCTGCATGATATTTTGTTGTATATATGTACCATTGTTTCTTTAATTATTCATCTATTGAGGGGCATTTGGGATGTTTCCAGAGTCTGGCTTTGTAAACAGCACTGCAATGAATATAGATGTGAGGAAGGGATTTTTGTATTGTATTGTTGTGTCCCTAGGGTATATCCCTAGGAATAGTATAGCTGGATTGTATGGGAGCTCAATTTCCAATTTTTGGAGGAATCTCCATATCGCTTTCCATAAAGGTTGCACTAGATGGCATTTGATCAGCAGTGGATACGCGTTCTTTTCTCTCCACTCCCCCCGCCCCCCAGCACTGCTTGTTCTCATTCTTTGTGATGTGCACCAATCTCTGTGGTGTGAGATGGTGCCTCAAGTTATTTTGATTTGCATCTCCCAGATGATTAGTGATGTGGAGCATTTTTTCATATGCCTTATGGTCATTTGTATTTCTTCTTTGTGGATTTGTCTGTTCATTTCTTCAGCTCACTTTTTTTTTTTGCGGGTCAACCCAACTGCACTCATGGTTACTCCTGGCTCTGCATGCAGAAATCACTCCTGGCAAGCACTGGGGACCATATGGGATGCTGGGATTCGAATCTCCATTGGTCCTGGGTCAGTCGCTTGCAAGGCAAACACCCTACCTCTGTGCTATCTCTCCAGCCCCTCTTCATTCCATATTTTTTGATAGGGTTAGATTTTTTTCTTGTTAAATATGTCAGTACCTTGTATATCTTAGATATTAGCCCATTATCTCATGGGTACTGGCTGAATAGTTTCTCACATTCTGTGGGTGGCTTTTGTACCCTAGGCACTATTTCCTTTGAGGTGCAGAAGTTTCTCAACTTAATATATTCCCATGTATTTGTCTCTGCTTCCATTTGTTTGGAGAGTGCCATTTCATCTTTGAAGATGCTTTTAGTCTCAATGCCATGGAGTGTTTTTGTTAACCAACCTGTTGTTCTATATAACTATGGTTTCAGGCCTGATGTCAAAGTCTTTAATCCATTTGGATTTGACCTTTGTACATGGTGTTAGATGGAGATCTGAGTTAGTTTTTTTCCATGTGGTGGAAAACCAGTTTTGCCAACACCATTTGTTGAAGAGGCTTTCCATGCTCCATTTTCGATTTCTTGACCCTTTATCATAGAATAATTTATTGTAATCTGGGGAACTAAGGAAAATTCTAAAGTACATTGAATTCTTTCATATGGATGACATGGAAAGGCCTACATTGCTTCATATACCTTATTCATAATAACGTTCATATTGAATAAAAATGATATACATGTACATTTTTGGGAAAAGTCTGAGCTTGACCTCTGACACCATACAATTTCTAGAAGAAATCATGTTGGAGAGGGGATTTACAAATAGAATGATAGTGAGAATTAATTAATTAATTAAATTCCTTACTTGCTTTAATTCAACAAAGCCAGTGCTTAGTCCAACTCTGTATAAATATTTGTCCTAGCAGTATATGGCAGGTGGGTTGCAAGCTCTGAATACCCCTGGTAGAGGCACTTCCAGGCTGAGTGCAGTGGCCATTCTACTGCCAGCCTGCAGGAGGAGTGATGAACTGGACTTCTGCTCAAAGTCAGCCCCTGCCGTAGACTCCAAGGACTCAAAAGTACAGTTCCTCCCACTAGAGCAAGACCATCCTGACCACAACCCCATTCTGTTTTCTAGGAGAGAAAGGAGTTTCTTTCTGTGTATGTTCACATGGGCCTGAGTCTGTGTATGTTCACAGGAGACTGAGCTGAACTGAGAGGTGCGGCCCAACTGGCATTTTTGGCCCTTGCAAGCACTTCCTGTCTGGCAGGGGTTTTTCTTCTACAGTGCTCACATCTGTGTCTTTCCTATAGGGATTCATACAAACTGCTTTTCTGCTGCTCTTCCTGAATAATACACACTGGTGAAGACGGAGCTGCCCCATCGGAAGTCCAGTTCCCAGTTAGGTGGAGAGAGTGAGCATAGGAAATGACAGCGGGGGAGGACAGGAGAGTGCACACCCCCCAATATCAATGTGCGGCTCCTCGCTGGGCTTCTGGACTCTGTTATTTGAGGCCATTTTTGTCCCTGTTTGCTGTGTTTGGTTTAATGGCCTTCAGTGTGATCAGACTTGGCTCTTGAAACAGTGCTCTTGGGTCACCACTGGCAGGTCTCAGACCGTAAAGTAGTTCTGGAGTCCATAAAATACGTATGGGTGATATCAAGGAAATCCTTGATCCCAGGATTCCAGCCCTAAATCTTCATTCCTACCTCATCAAGGATCAGCTCTCTTACTGATTTTTAGTTCTGGCTTCACAGTCGATAGGGGTTCTCCTGGTTGACACTCAGGTCCCCCTGGTGCTCTGAATGATGACTCATATGTGGAATCCGAGGTTCTTTCTGGGCAGGCCTTGTACAACACAAGTGCCGTCCTGGCTGTTCTGTAGGTTCAGCACAACCTTCTTTATTTGTATTTTGCTGCAGTTCCCAACTGTGAGGCCAATGCCTGTGACTTTGTCTTCTCCTATATTCACTCAGGATCCACCTGGGGAGTCTGGCACACTCCCCAGAGTTCCGAACTCTAAACTCTGGGTGAAGAATTTTCTGCCATATTGGAAACTATGTGGCTGGGTCTATTCCTGTGTGTGCACTAACCTTTGGGTTTTCGTTTGGATTTCTTTGTGCTTTCTACTATCTTTCTACTTCATATTGTTTTGTTTTGTATAGAATTTTTTCCTGTGTTGGTTATACTAAGGGGTTATTTCTGGCTCTGCACTCAGAAATCATTGCCAGCAGGGCCATAGGAATGTTGTGAATTATGGGATTTGAACCATTGTTCTTCCTGAAATGGCTGCATGCAAGGCAGATGCCTTACTGCTGTGCTATCTCTCTCGCTACCTAAAAATGACTGTTTTGTTTTTGTGCCTTGCCCTTCATTCATATCCTCAGGAATAATCTGTGTGGCTCAGGGGATCATGTGGGATGTAGATTTGCAATCCAAGTCCCACGATTACAGGGAAAATGCCCTCCATGCTGTTATGGATTTTATCCAGAGTATTAATGTTTCCATAAGGTCAAGGCTGGTTCTTCCTGAAGATAGAGGTGTGAGGCCCTGAACCACTTTAATGTACTAGGAATCTCGACCATCTTCATTTCTGGGCTGGCTCAGGATATAGAGTGGTTATGCCTGGACACCTCTCAGCTGAAGCTCTACAGAGACTTGATGCTGAAGATCAACCAGTACATACAATATGTAAAATAAATACAAAATATTCTACAAACCAGGGCCTATGGATCATAAGTGAGAACCGCCCTGGAGCCATCCATCCAGAATCTACCTTTGTGTGGGAGGGTCCAGGATGAAGTGTGCATCTGGGGACATAATTCTCTGTAGATACCCCAAGGACTAGCACCTCCCTATTGTTCTAATCCATAGTCCTTACTTTATTACTTTTATTTTATTTTATTTTATTTTTTGGTTTTTGGGTCACACCCGGCAACGCTCAGGGGTTACTCCTGGCTATTTGCTCAGAAGTCGCTCCTGGCAGGCACGGGGGACCATATGGGGAACCCGGGGATCGAACCGTGGTCCGTCCTAAGTTAGCGCAGGTACCTTATCTCCAGCGCTACTGCCCGGCCCCCTTATTACTTTTATTATTTTATTTTGTTTATTTTTCGGGTCACACGCGACTGCGCTCAGAGGTATTTCTGGCTCTATGCTCAGAAATCACTCCTGGCAGGCTGGGCGGGGGTTGGGGTTGGGGGAATATGAGATGCCTAGATTCAAACTACCATCCTTCTGCATGCAAGATGAGCACCCTACTTCCATGCTATCTCTTCAGCTCCATTACTTTATTTCTTAGGGGAGTCCAACTTTATAGTTTTAAATGCTATTTCACAGTCCTTAGAAACCATTTGTTAGGTGCTTTCTTTGGCTGGGATAAGCCAGGCTTGATTCTGGCTCTGCACAGACCTTATAGTCAGCATTGAGCAAGTGGCCCAAAACTCTTCCTGTAATATCTCATTTAATGTTGGTGAAGGGGGTCTCTTAGCCCTCCCTGAGTATACTCAGGTCTTTCTCCACCTCAGACCTCAGACCTCCTTAGGTTATTCAGGGACACTTGGAATGCTCTTGATCCAACATGAGTAATCTTTGTGTAAGGTGATGGATGCCTCCCCTCTATGGTATAGTCCTAACCCACAAAGAGTCCAACTTCAATGTGAACAAGTGTGACTTAGTTTTGTTCATGATTGGTTGAGTATCACATGGCGTCAGTCCCTTCTGATCTTCTTGAAGGTTATTGCCAAAGGCATAAATTCATATTCCCTAATTTATTGTATTATGTCTTAGGCAGCACTTTGTGTTTTGTTTGTTCTTTTGGATACAGCAGAAAATCAGCCTTCCTACTGGCTGTGTTCTGAGCTACCATATGGCTGCATTTGTTGTTGGTGGGAATTAAGCCAGTGTTACCTCCATTAAAAGGTGTCCTCAACACTGTATTATCACTCTAGCCCCTTCTTTCCTTGTCTGCCATTTGGTTTTTGGGTCATACTCTATGACACTCCTAGCTTTGTACTCAGAAATTAGACCTTACAGGTCAGGGGACATTATGGGATTCAAGGCACTGAATCTGGGTCAGCTACATGTAAAGAAAATGCCCTCCGCACTTTGCTACTTATTGCTCAGGTCCTGTTTGTTTTTGTTTTGGGACTGATGCTCAGGAGATACTCCAGGTTCTACTATCAGAAATTACCTATGGCACGGGGTCTGAATGGTGGCTCAGCAGTAGGATGTTTGCATTGCACGTGGCTGACGTAGGACAGATCGTGGTTCAAATCCCCAATGTCCTATATGTTCCCCCAAGGCAGAGTAATTTCTGAGTGCAGAGCCAGGAATAACTCCTGAGCATACAGGGTGTGGGCCAAAAAAACAAGAAAAAGCTAATGTAATTTTTGCCAAGATCCTCACCATGATCCCCCAAAACTATTTTCCCTTTTATGGAAGCTGATTTAGTACCTGAAAACAACTTATACTAACCCCTCCGATGTTGCTTCATTCAAATATTTCATTCAAATCTTTGTTGTTTATATTTATGTATTTGGGTTATACCTGGAGTTGTTATGGGCTTAGTCCTGCCTCTGCACTCAGAAATTACTCTTGGGCCACCCTGGGGGATGCCATGGATCAAATCTGTTTTTTGTTTGTTTCTTTTGATTTTTGGGAGAGGGTGGTTTGTTTCCTTGTTTTTGGGTCACACCCGGCAGTGCTCAGGGGTTTCTCCTGGCTCTCTGCTCAGAAATCACTCCTGGCAGGCTCAGAGGACCATATGGGATGCAACGATTCGAACTACCGACCTTCTGCATGCAAAGTAAATGCCTTACCTCCATGCTACCTCTCTGGCCCCTCAAACCTGGGTTTTATCACCAGCATCTAATATCTTTCTCTGAAGCTGAAAGGCATAATTTTGAAGCAAGGAGCCAGGAATAATCCCTGAGTGTATCTGGATGTGGCCCTAAAACAAAACACTTTATCTTTTTGTTTTGGAAGTAAGGAAGTAGCGGGAGCCCCTGGGGCAATTGAAAACAAGACCCAGATCCATTGCAGTCCTCAGAGAGACTCGAGCAGGAAGTGAGGACAGGAGAGAAATATCAATGACCCTCAACTACCTCCAACCCTGCTGCAGACAACCACCTAAAAAAGCACTCTTACCAAGAAAAAAGACCCATAGGGGCAGACTGGGAACAACCCTTGAAAAGCTAACTTGGATCAGAGGACTCATGCTGCCTGAGACATGGTGGCAGTATCTGTCCCTGACTTGGGGACTTTTCAACTTTCAGTCTGATATGCGTGTTCAGAAGCATGCTGTGACTCTGTGTCTGTCTGTGGTTAGTGTGTTTTAAAAGCTGGTGTTGCTATTCTTTTTAGTGGAACCACATGGCTATCGTGGCGTACTCTGGACTCTCTGCTCAGGAATTGGAATGAGTAACCATAGGGGATCTTCATTGGTGATGGAAATGGCATCTGGGTCACCTGCATGCAAGGGCAATGCCCTCCCTGCCGCCCAGGCCTGATTTTCCTGAAAGAGTAAGTCTTGATCTCCGTGCTGTTTCTAGGAAACAGAACTGGTGAGAGCCAAAGGGTCAGAATTCCCTCTCCAGGGTGTTGCCTCTTGCTCATAATTCATATGAAGCACTTGGAGCCTACCAGCATCAGTTATGTTGGTTCTTTTCACAGTCATGTCTAAAATTTTCTACATGTGATTATTCGATCTCATATTCTATCTGGATCACAGTCTTCAGCATCAAGTTCATTTCTGACTGCAGACATCTTACTCTCCTGGATTCATTGCAAGTTCCTCTCAGCCTTCCCTATTCATGGCTCTACTTGCCTCTTTCTCAGTCTCTTTGGTCCATCAAAATGATCCATCAAGATGACCACAGGAATAAAGGAACAATATCAAATAGCCCTGTCTTTGAGGCCTCCACAATTGACCCTTCCTGGGGCTTCGCTCCTGATCACCTGGCTGAGCCCCAGAATTTGGGATTGCTCAGAGTAGCCCCTTGATGGTCAAAAATTAAAATCAACCCTCCTGACCTGCCTGCAAATTTGGGCACCCACCCCTCACTGCTCAAAGGTTAGCAGGGAAGGCAGCTAAGTAGACTAAACTAGGAAAAGCACCCAAGCATGTAGGAAGCCAGGTACCATGAAGCACAATTACTTCTAGCAGCTGCACATCAGGCACTTCTTGCCTGGAAGATAAGAAGTTGTGCTTCTTCTTCACTTGGATCAAGTGATTCGTGGTCATGCATAGATGGATTATATGGGGGGAAGTGTGATTAGATTACATATAGAGTATAGATGTTTAATATTTATTTACTTACTTACTTTTTGGGGGACACTATCTGTTGTGCTCTGTGCTCAGGAACTAGTCCTGGCAATGCACAGTGGAAATAATGGGATGCTGAGGATTGAAGCTTGGTGGAACCATCATGTTCAAGGGGAATGTCCTGTTCGATATGCTATCACTCTGACCACAAGAGTGGTGTTTTAATTAAAATTGCATACTCCAGGAACCTGTTGCATGATTTGGATAGCTCAGTGCTACAAGCACAGAAGATTTGTAAAGAAGACAGGGAGTTAGTAGAAGAGGCAGTGCTATTTCTTTGCACTCATCCGACACAACATTCTTGGGTTCCTCTGAGCACTGGACTGATTTCTGACTGCAGAGGCAGCGATATCCACTGAACACTGTTGGGTGTGACTGTCCTAGAATTATAGTAGAAGCAAGAAAGAACATTAAAACAGAACAGATAATTAACCAGATCTGTGCAACTAATGGGTTCAGTTTTTCGCTTTTAAAGGGACGTCTAAAGACAAAGTTTGATGGTTTCTTGCACCAGGCACCTTTGGTCAAACCGAAGCACAACACCCAACTCTCACACATACAGTCCGGGGTGGTCCCCTCACACCCACCCAACAGCCTGTGTCTTATTCTTGGGGTGAGGCCTAGAAGGAACACTGTATTGTGCATATCACCTGTGCTCCAAACCAACACCTGATGTACTCGGGTGCCCTCTGGCGGCCACTCTTTGAGAGTGCAGTCGCAGGAGTACATCTGGCTTGGGGTATAAGAGCTAATATTTTAGAAGGTCATTGTTACTATTGACATAAGCACGACTGTCATGGTAGCGTGTAGATAGTGTCTGATGGCTGAGATTTGTATCTGCAGGCTTGAGCCCCATCCTTTAGCCTTGGGAGACTGCAAGCAGCATTTGAAGGCTGCAACCTCCTGTGGATCACCAGAGCAGGGTGATGGCCCTTATGAGCCAAGGGTTCTCCACAATAGACCATTACCTCAGGTGGAGCAAAACCAAGCAAGACTTGTAAAAAAGTTGTTCTTCCAGGGCCTGTAAGTCAAATGCAGATGCCTGCCAGAACATCCTAGTATCTGGAGGATAGATGATTTGATCTTTCTCCTTTCCCTTTTATTATTGTTACCTATGCTTTTTTCCTCTTTCCTTATTGGGTCAAAGTGGCAAGGTCTTTGGGTCAAGTGCTTTGGACAGGCTCTTCCCCCACTCAAAGACAAGGGGTGGACCAGATATCTCATGCATCTATAGGGTCTAATCCAGGCATATTATATTGTCCAGGACACTTGCAGGAGTCAACATTAAGGAAAGATAAGTTCTAAAACAAAACAAAAGAGCATCTCCTGTATCTGCTGGAAGCTAGAGTTCCTCCAATTCGTGGGTTCAAAGAACCAGTTATTGTGGATATCATTGGACTAGTTAAGATGTCAGTCATGGCTGACTCCAGTGTCTATTCCCCTGAGATTTCCCCAAGTACAAGCATTCACAGAGTAGATTGGGGTGGCTAGGAAGGCAGGAAGGAAGTATCCTTCTACATGGAGGTCACCATATCACTGGCTCTCTAAACCTCTCCCATTCTCTGCAACTAATAGAGGCTGCCACCCTGTTCCCATAGAATGAATATCTTATGTTCCCAGTTTGAGTTTGCTTTCCTAGATTTTCTCCTGGGTCAGAAATTTCATAGAGGGGCCGGAGAGCTAGCATAGCAGTAAGGTGTTTGTCTTGAAAGCAGCCGATCCTGCATGGAAGGTGGTTCAAATCCCGGAATCCTATATGGTCTCCCCACCCCTATGCCTGCCAGGAGTGATTTCTGAGCACAAAGTCAGCAGTAACCCTGAACGTGGACGATTGTGACCCAAAAACCAAAAAAGTATTTTTATAGCGTATGGGAGGATTTTTTCTTGTAAGTAGCTGAATTGTGTCCTTCCTTAGGACTCCTTAGGGTTCCAGGTAACCAGCCACGAGAGGTCCTAGAGCACTGAGGATGAATAAATCTTTGCTTATGTAACCCTGAAACACAATTGCATAGATGGAAAACATCATGGGTAAATGAGAGTGAATTCTGAGTTTTTTGTTTATAGGATAGAGTTTTAAAATAATTGTTTGAAAAACTTGACTCCCTCTCTGTTTATACTAACAAATTCCAACTCTAACCCAGTGGTTGAGATCTTCTAGCCAAGTCCGGAAAAAATGTACTCTCCCAGGCATGAAGTGCCCTTCAATCCTGGGGCCTGGCCATTTAAGACTGGCCTGGTGTGCTGTGATGTCATTAAACCCAAACCCAGGACTTTGTCTCCAGAGTCAGAAGTACCAAAGGGCCACCATCACCTGGAGAGGGAGGGTTCTGGAGTGGTCTCCATGGCACATGGAGTTCTGGAGGTACAATTTCCTCTCTGACCCGAAAGGGATCACTCTGAGCACCCTGGAGTTCCAGGTCTGGGCCTGGTGAGCAGTGGGGCACTCCAGGGAAGATGGGGTGGTAGGTCCAGGGACTAGATAGACCAAACATGCCAACAGTTTGATTTTGTTGCGTTGATTCTTGTGATGACACAGGATCATTTTTTTGATTTTTTAAATATCTTTTGTTTATTTATAAAAAGCTTCATATAGTTGACATAACTGATCATAATACAAATGCTTCAGGAAGACCAAAAGCAACATGATAAATAAAAAGAAATAGAAAGTTGAATGAAAAAACTGAAGAGATGGGAGAGAAAGGAAAGAAAATGTTTAGTGGCAAGTATAGTTTTGAAAATTATTG
>PVKC010044996.1:0-11518 GCA_004027635.1 Crocidura indochinensis | reverse complement strand
TCCTCTCCTCTCTGCTGAGCCAAGCTACGGACCGGGACCCTGGTCTCTCGGTAAGATGGTCTCACCTGACCCACGTGGGACTGATCGAGCCGTGTGATTGGGGATCCCAGAAACATAAAGACCACCACCGATCTACGAACTGTAACCTCTCCAGGCCCCTTACCCAAAAAGCGCGGCCGCTCCGCTTTGCTCCATGGCCACGCCTACTTTGAAACCCCTGAATTCCATACCAGCAAGGGGACTTAGCTGAATTCTTTTTATGGGTGATTGTCCTCCCACTGTAACTTTACCTTGTCCTCTCTCTTTACATCTTTGCTCTCATAATTAAAAATAAAAATTAAAAAAAAGAAAAAAAATAAATAAATAAAATTTTTAAATGAAATTAAAAAAGTAATTAAAGGAACAAAGTGATGCAGAAGACTACTTTATATTTGGGGAAGAGCAGGTGAAGAGGTAGTGTTATACGGGTCTTATATTTATGATGGAATTATAGGTTTCCCCATTGTCTTTTGAGATTTTTTTGTGGGGTGTGGGTTCCCAGGCACTTTTTGACAGTAACAAAGCTGCTTTGCCAATCCTGGCACCATTATCCCTTCTCAACCCCTTGGCATCCTCATTTCCCCATTGTATTAATCTCATCTCTGGATTTGTTACCCTTGAGAATTGTTTCTTTATACTCTGCATGTGAGATCATCTTGTATTTGTTTACTTTTTGACTCACTTCACAGCATGGCTGCCTCCAATTCCATCTATTACTGACAATAGTTGAGATCTAGTTCAACAATAGAAAAATGGATTTAAAAAATAACTGTGGCTTAAAAAGTTGTGGCTGGTTGCAACTGGAATTGACTGGGCTGGAATTGGAGAAGGTCCTGTGAATAAAACCCTTTTTTGTCACCAAAACATTCCCAGTAAAAGAAGTTTGAAGACACTGGCTTACTTACAAAGGCCCCAGTCAATAACATGAGCTTTGCATGTCATTTGGCCTCCATTACAGCAAACTTGCTCCTGCATCAAGACCTATTTGGTCCCTGGGACCTCAACCTGAAAAACATTTTTATGAACTTCTCCTACTACATCTCCCTAGACCCAATCTTTCTGTCAATATCAACACTGCTATGGGAAAAACTGATGTGTCTTATTTGCCCAGAAGTCTATTCCCAGGATCAAGAACAGTGCCTGGCAGAGAGTTACTATTCAACAAATATTTGTAAATCAAATGAAAAAAGAAGTGAGAGCCAACCCTCTAGGGAATGTTGGTAGAGGGTTGAAATCATCAGAGAGGTAAGAGCATGCAGATTCCCTACACTGACCTCTCCAGTCAAACTCCCCAGAAATGATTTTTATTACTCCTTACACAAAGGATACAGTTCTAGCAACTGAAAGTCAGCAAATGTAATACAACCCAATTTTCTGCACCCTAAGCGCTGATTAGCCACAGACCTATGTGGTTGCTTGGAACTCTCTAGAAGCATCCAGGCTCACAGCACAAGCTGTTGAGTGGCTAAGTAGCCTCAGCAGCTCAGCCTCCATTTCTGGGCTATAGCTTTGATGGTTTCATCTAGACATGGAGTCAGAAGCAACCAGAGCCATGTGTGGAGTACTCAAAGTGTCTGTCTCAACACCATTCCTCCTCCTACAAAGCCTTGAACTTGGTCATAGGAAAACCATCATAGTATGACTATTGATGTGCAATGGCCATCCTGAGTCTAGTGCTCGTGTTCCTTGAGAGCTAAGATTCTTCTGAAGCCAAAAGTAATTGAAAGAATCAAGCCCTCCATTTCAGAATCTACCTTCTCCACCACTGTCAGCTGCATCCACAGGCGCCTAGTTGCACCATCAACTCTCAATGGCCTCAGCTGCCACCAGCTGCAGCCTCAAGTTTGCTCAGCACCTGAGGGCTCTGGAGACTCTATGATGGTCCCATTCCAGTGCTTCCCCCAGCAATGCCTTGGAAGGAGACTCTGGCAGGTCGACAATGTCCTAGGGCTGGGACTGAGAAACATTATGGAACTGAGGAAACTTTATGAGGCCTTGGGAAAGTTCCCTGTGAATTCCCTAACAGCACAGCAGAGAATGTTCCCTAGACAAAGCTTTTGGTTTTCTGACCTGTCCTGGGGACACCACTGAAGAATTGTCAAACTTTCTAAACCTTAGAAGAGCTTTTTCTACACACACCACCGTTTTTTGATTTTTGTTTTTTTATTTTTTGAGGGAGCAGCCAGCCTTCCAGAGTTTAGAGTTTTACATACTACGCAAAATATTTGCATAGTATGCAAAATATGCACCTCATAATATGCAAAAAAGCAGGCCAGTAGTTTAAAGCTACAGCCTGAGTATGTGGTGTAGTTCTAGTACTACAGAGCCCAAAAGTGCTCTGAACCTCCAACCCCACACCAGCAGGATTAGGGGAGCTCTATCACCATATTCAGGAAACCCTGTAGCTTAAGGTTCATGCAAAGTATGCAGGTCCTAAGCTTCATAGCCTCTCAACAGGCCCCAGTTGGATTTCAGAACTACCTTGGATCAATCCACTGCCATGCACTGAAGATTCACTGACCATGCCACAAAGACCATTGGTAACCAAGTAGGAAAATCCACCACTCTATGCATGCCACAAAACAAGCTCAAGTTATTCTCTCACAAACTCACCTGCCCCCCAAGGTACTGAAAACTCAAGCCCTACCTTGCAGAAAGTGCTGCAGTGGGGAATGTTTCCCAGCCAGGTCTGGGCTTCTGCTAACCCTTTCACACATTAGACAACATTTCATATTTCTTTTTCTCAGCTACTATTTCCTGAAATCCAATAAGAAGATGCCACAAGAACATTTCCTTCAGACAACCAAGAGAGCTCTAGGAAAGTGCTGTTTCTAGAGGACTTTGCGACCCATTCCCAACTTAATTAGTGACTCTGATGACAAGATACTCTTCAGGAGTCAGAACCTTGGATTGCATCCCATGAATGATCATACATGGAAGGAAAGCATGGGAACATTTGTTCTTATGTTTTGACCTTCTTTGCCTGCCCCTCACATTTAAAAATGTTTACATTATACCATTTGACTTTTAGAAAAAACACCCTATGGAAACAACTTATGATTTCACTAGAAGTCAGAAATACAAAGTGGATTTCTGCTTTTTTAGCAAAGGATCAAAAGCTAGAAGAGTGGCCAGTTTCTGTTCCACAACAAAAAAAGTCAATGTTGACCTCAAGCAGCAGATCTTACCAGATCTTACTCCACTATCTACTTTTTACAGGCTTTGTGTTTTGGGGACCTGCTTGTTCTATGCATTTGTGTCATTTGTGGGTTTTATGTGCTATTTGATGGTTTTTTTAATAACTAGTGTGACAACAGTCAGTATCAATGATCAGAAATTGCTTCTTTATTTAAATCATTTCTGCTTATTGAGTTTGCACATGAGCATTCTACTTTCAGATAATGAGAGAAACCAACAATAGTCAGCTATGTTTGTTATTCTATGTTGGCTCTAAACTTGCATCCTTACGTATAATTAATGAGGATGACTAAAATAGGTGTGCAAATACTACACTGTCTAGAGACAGACAGCCTGGTGCTCTCTGCTAAGGGAGGCTGTAGAAAATAAACACCAGGTTTCAAAAATTAGACACAATAAACAAGGAACCAATATAGCTCAAGGCCAGGTTGGATCAATAAAAATGTAGGCAGTCCAGAGAAACTAAGTTTTAGATCAGCCACACAGAAAATTTCTGCATAATCTGTCAGGGTACCCACTGACACAAACAAGCATTGCTTTTCATGCCTCGGGATCCTGTATTTTCTCTGGAAATTCTAAACATGCTACTTTGAAGAGAAGGTCATGTTGATACATGTGTCTGGCAGACAGCAAAAATTAAACTCAGGACAGTGGGAAAGGTCAATTGTCACAGCCTTCACTGTGTTTGCCTAGTGATGAGACAAAATTCTGATTTAGGCAAATTGGGCCATTTTGAAAATGCATTAACTTTTAGTCCAGGGGAACATGGCATTAAATTGATTTCACCCGTTTATGAAAATTGCTCAACAAGACTAATGTATCTTCCTATGCTCAGAGCTTGAGTCACCAAAGTGAGGCTTCCTCCTAGGGTGGAGCTACAGTTTAGAATAGCACTATGGGATCTAATGCCTGCTCATTCTTACTTTTTACCCACTTGCACTAAATTTAATTGATGCTTTAATTAATTTCCACTAAATTTAATTGATGCTTTTTCTTAAAGTGTAATAATGTCTACTCTGCTCATATATACCAGAAATTCATAATCAAATCATCCACACAGGTACCTGTTTTGTTTGCTTGTCTGTTATTTTGTGTCACACCCGGCAGCGCTCATTGACTCTCCCTCCTCTGCTTCTGGAGCTCCAGTTAGAAAGTTAAAGACAAAATTCGGAGGAGAAGAGAAGTGATCATCTTCCAAAAGGAAATACTGGCTCTGAAAAAACTGTCATTGACTCTCAGTGTTCCTTCAGTGTCAAATGTCACATATCTGCTAGAAGCTTTTATAAGGCAGAAGACAGGGCAAAGTTTCCCCAAAATATCTCCAAGGGTTCTATTATAAACTTTATAGTGGAAGGCATTTTTATTAGAGGATGTTGATAACACTTTCAGAAACTTCTACTACCATTTCCAAATATCTTTCTTCTGCACATAGAAAAGTCTCACAGGTATATATTGCTCCAAACTCTCTCAAGAATGTCATGAACTGTGCAATTATTAGCATCACCTTTTCATAAATTCCAATTGACTAACTCTAGCATTACTTTCACTCACTCAGCAAATTGATAGTAGAAATTTTGTTATACTTTTGTTGAATTAAAAATCTTCTCTTGATAAATATAAATTTCTACAAAATAAATGGTCTCAGTTCATCTTGACTTTGTATAGTTGTAATGCATCAGCCATAACCTTCTTTGACACATTTATCAGGAAGATTAATTATACTGATGACACATGGTTCCATTCATTTCCATGCTTATTAAACTTACATTTCATTTCCTGGAACAATATTAAACTACCTGGCAAAAAATTAATAGTAAACAGTACATAACCAATGTTGAATATAGTAATTAGCTTCAATGAAAACACGTTTTTCAACTTGGGAACCATGTTATCAACAATTTCTATTGTAATTTGGATGGCTGGATCAAGTACATATGAAATTATTTTCAAATCTTGCCCAAACTAAGGTGAAGTGTCCATTATGAAATCATTCAAGATCCATTTTCACATCGGTAATTGTGGAATAAAAATAGCACCATAAAAATAGCATTAAGAAATTTGATGGAAAAAAGAGTTAGTGTAAGTCTTTAGAGAAATCTAGGTAGGTAATTCTTTTAGCCCTAGTAATTAAAAATAAGAAGCAAGAAAGGAAAACTTTTGTCATGAAGTAAACAAAAGATAGGAAAAAGATAGGAAAGATAAGAAAAGAGGAAAACCGACAGGAAATGATTTAAAGCAATAGTGTTCAACTGCTGGTCTGTAGACCACTGTTGGTCCACAGGCAAAAATCTCTCATGAAGAAAAATCCATATAGTGAGATCTAAAAGATAAGAGGGAATGATCTATAATATAGAAAATAAGTTTTCAACAGATCTAGATCTCTCAAGCTAGATTATTAAAAATTCTCACATGGACCACATATTATCTAAATACATGGCCAGTGTAGAGGGACTAGGCTGCTAAACTCATTGCTGCCATGACTGTAATTTTCAAACCTTCAACATCAGACATTTCTTCATCTTACTTTTCTTAAGATCTGGTAGATCTTTTCTTAATGTCTGGTAGAACTACTAGAGCCTCTTCATGTTGAGTGACCAGAGGTTGGTCATGTCTCCATATGTTAATTAGGAAGCAGTGGTCTAAAGGCAAGTGTAGGCTCCATATACGGCTCTGCTCATCCTTGCCATGAAACCTTGGGGGAATTCAAGTCAGCACTTAAGTACACTGGTTTTCAGCTTCTGTTTCATAGACCAGTACCAGACTGTATGTACAGAGAGATTAAAGACAACTGATGCTTATAACTGCAGGCTTGCAGAACAGATGCTGATATATAAGTATAAAATTGTTGAAGATCACTGCTCTGGATTAATGGTTCTCAACTAAAATAATCCACAGACCACTATTGGAAACCTACAGGTCCATACTTCAGTCACTTGATGAAAAAGAAAGAGACAGGAATTCAACCTGCTTAAAATTCCATCCCAGTTTAAAATCCTGTTTTTTTTTTTTATTTTAGCAGTATAAACAGAGTTACTGAACAAAATGAACACTGTATTTTTGTTCAGACATAAAATTCTCAGGTGGTACACTCACATGGAGCAATGTAAATGGTTACAATTAAAAAAGTTTGTAAGACTGTGTTCAATGGCTCTTTCTGATATTAGAAGGGAAAACATTTTCTACTTAATGGGACACTGTTTAACCAAGTTTTTATCAAGAACCATAAAAATAGGCATCTTTCATAAAACTATAAGAAGCAGCCTGGGAATAGAGTCTAAAATTAAAGTACTATCACAACTAAACATAGAAGATATTACTGAGAATTAATGAGCCAACTGCAGGCAAATGGTCAGAAGTCATACTGTCTACTTTTGTGTATAATGTGCTATTGGAAAACTTGAGATTCAGAGATTAGTCAACATCTAGTTAGTTTTCTAATCCTTAAATTGGCGTGGCTGATAATTTACCTTTAGGCAAATCACTTTGGGCAAATCTATCAGTCTTATTTAGTTTGTTTTGCTCTAAGTTGGATAGAACAGCAGCAATTGGAGCCTCTATTGGCTAGAAGGACTCAATGAAATGGTTCATAGATGGCTTTCAACTCGCAGTGTTTGGTGCTCTGTCCTCAAAAATACTAATAACTGGCATTATCAAAGTTACTTGTTCTTAACAAATTATAGTTAGTTGACCAAGTCATTACTTTGATTCTTTAGAAGGCTGAGCAATTATTCTGTAAAAAGAACTGTAACTAGGATCACAGGGAACAACCAGGAAACAGAATTTCTTCCAGCCAGCATTTCTTCCCTGTTTTCCTATCCTTGAACTTAGCTAAGTTCTTTCATCAATTATTTTTGAACCTTTGTCTCATTAAGAGGAGGTCTCCATCATATTCAGTGCCCTCTCTTCAATGCCTCTCACGGTCCCTTCTTTATCATGCTTCAGTCCATTCTGTTTCACTAGCTACTGTATTTGCCGGTGTATAAGACGACTGATCGTATAAGACAACCCCCTAATTTTACAGTTAAAACATAGGTTTAGGCCTATATTCGTTGTATAAGACAAAACGCTCCTGTGCTGCAGCTGTATGTACTACAGTGAGCCAATCACAACAAGCAAAGGTTCAAAGAGTATAATGTGATAGACTTCCTCTCTGATTCTGGCCCATTTGAGCAGGCTTTTGACAGTGTAGATTCAGGTCCAGAACATTGTCTAATTTGCATGCATTAAAAGCCTGCTTGGATTGGCCGAGTTAGAGAGGCAGTCCGAGCAGCCTTGCAGTGATTGGTGCAGGATCGAGTTGGAAAATTCGTTTTGTGGCAATATCCAGATGATGACGCCCGATTTTTGGTTGACTTTTTTTTTCATCTCAAAAGTCAGCTTATACGCTTTCAAATATGGTACCTGATAAGTCCTGCCTGAATTATAAGTAACTTGACCATGTATCCAAAATGATCTACATACCTACCTACCATAAGGTCAGCTGACAAGTAATCAATATTCTACATCTGATAAGTCTAATAGACTTTTCCTAATGCACGGAACAAATTTCTTAGAAGAGGGCTAGACTCATTCTTAAAAATCAACAAGGGGCTGGGCTGGAGTGATACCACAGTGGGTAGGGCATTTGCCTTGAACATGAACAAGCCGCTTTTGACCCCTGGCATCCCATATGGTTCCCCAAGCCTGTTAGTAGTGATTTTTAGGTATAAAGCCAGAAGTAACCCCTGAGCACTGCTGATATAGCCCTAACACAAAACAAAACAAAACAAAAATCAACAATGGCATGTGTGAGGTCTTGAGTTTGCTCTGCAGCACCATTCAATATTTTAATAAATAAAATTTAGGGTTGGGACAAGGCTGGAGTGTGTCCCCTGAATCCAGAATTTGATACCAAGCACTACATGGTCCCCAGGAAACAAGGAGTGACTCCCAGCAACTTTTAAGAAAGAAGCACTAAAAACAATGACTTCCTAGGTTCTAGGTCCTAGAAATCATTTTATTCCCTTAATCTTAATAACCATGGAAAGGCACAGGCCCTATCAGCCACTTGACAGAGGAAAAATTGAGACACACTTTAAATGAGAATTCAAGGGGCTAGAGCAAGAGTACAGGGGGAGGGTGTTTGCACAATACTTGCCCTACCCAGGACAAACCTGGGTTCGACCCCAAAAACCCTGAACCTGCCAGGAACTATTTCTGAGTGCAGAGCCAGGAGTAAGCCCTAAGTGCAGCCAGGTATTCCCCCAGCCCCACCAAAGAGAAGAGAATTTAAGAGCGGCCAAGCAAGACAAAAACTTTCAGCCTCCCAAATTTGTACTTAAATCAAGCTACATTATATATTTGACTCTCATCTACTCCGAATTGGTAAATATTCAACAGTGGCTCCTAGGAGAAACCATAGGCTAGGTTGAAGCCTTAGAATAGAACATTTTCATCAAACAGTCAAAATAGAAACTTATTTCATATGTGATTTTTTTTTTAAAAATTTTTTACCAAACACACATGCCTGCTTCATTAACACAAAACTCAGGCCTGGTAGGACTTAACAAAACAAAGTTTACCCAGCAATCTTCAATGTTAGGAATACACAGCACCCTTCTTCTGCCTGTGATGCTAAGGGTCCATTTGAGTCAGGAACACTCCTACCAAAAGTACAAGGCTTCCAATAGCATATCAATCAAAAGACCACATGGGACACACTTGGAACATTTGGGAGGCTAAAATCATAACCAGATATATCTTAATTGGATATTAGTTTGGATGATTCTCACATTTTCCCCACTATACACGGTAATGACCAAGAAGGACAGTGGGTATTTATTGGAGATTTACAAATAACTTTTAGCAAGTAGAAAATTCATGAATGCATAATTCATAAAGAATTAGAGGCAAGTGTTCTTGCAATGCGCTGGAGATTCCATATTTGCATTGTTATTCAGGAGCAAGAAGGAATTACAGGCTCCTCGCATTCTCTCCATCCCATGGAAAGATCCAGACCAGAAAGGTCTTAGTTCCAGCCAAAAGTACAGTTGCTGGGGCTGACAGCTCACAGGCCCTCATTATCCCAGATGTAATACCAACCTGATTTATTTACTTATTAAGGCAGATTCTCACTGACTTTTTTAAGACAGAGAGCAACTCTGTTGAGGGTGATTTTCAACTTGTTTATTTTGGTTTGGTGTTTACTTATTTGTTTGTTTTGCAGTTTGGGTTTGAAGTTAAGAGTCACATACATACATACATACATACATACATACATACATACATACATACGAAACATAAGCTCTCTCACTGAGATTTATCCTAAACCCCCAAATAAGTCATTTTATTAACAGAGTGGCAAGTGAGAGTCAGATTTAAATGCCTGTTAAAAGCAGGTGCAAGTTTACATGCTTCTAGAACTCCTGAGAATTGGCCCACATAGAGACAACAGCCAAGACTGTATGGCCTTCTCTATCCTAAATCTAACTGCAGACAAATGAGGCTCAATTATCTCTCTCTCTCTCTCTCTCTCTCTCTCTCTCTCTCTCTCTCACACACACACACACACACACACACACACACACACACACAAAACATGCTTTCCTAGGAGTTCTGTGCTAGCAGTCAAACTGTAAATACACCACTACCTTCTATTTCACTGGGGCCACTGATGAGCCCTACAATTTCAGAGCAGGTTGCCCATAAAATGAGTGAATGAGCTGCAAAGACAACTGCTCTCTGTGAAAAATCCCTGATTTTGTTTGAAGCTTCTATCCCAGATGTAACACCAACCTGATTTATTTACTTATTAAGGCAGATTCTCACTGACTTTCTTAAGCCAGAAAGCAACTCTGTTGAGTATTATTCCAAATTTCCTCAAAAAAGGAAAAGAAAAATGAAGCAGGTTAATAAGGAAACCAACAGAAAAGATTGAGAAAAAATATCTAAAAATATTCAGAAGACGCAACTAAAGCAGATAACAAAGAAAACTTGATAGGGATAAGAGGTCACAAGTTGAAACGGAATAACATTAAAAATAGAGCAAAATATAAAGAAACAAAACAAGAAACTCCAGAATCAGACTAATTTTTTAAAGATGCAGCAGAAAAAAGAGAATTTATGCTAAAGCATAATTTTATTTTACTATTTCTAGCACTTTCAGGAAGCTGAAAGAGAATTGCCTTGCACTTACAGGATCTTAGAAGAAATATTCAGCCTTTATATGAGCAAAATGAGTCCAACTGGCAACAAGGAAGTAGGCCCTGGCACCACACCACACCACAGTGCTGGTCCCTGAGCACAAAAATACTGGGTATCCTGGAAAACAGGAGATACAGCATCTTTTCCTTGGAGGTGAGAACCTGAACTTGAAGTTCCAGATGCTCTCTGACTCCTCATGGGAGGCAGGACACTTTCAGAAAAAAACCCTGGTGGGGGAATGGGACAGCATAGCATGACCTAGATTCGATCCCTAGCATCCCATATGGACCCCAGCACATGACCAGGAGCAATTGTTGAGCACAGACCCAAGAAAACAGACTGAGCAGAGCTGGGTGTGGTCTAAGACAAAACAAGAGTCCACAGTGAATTTCTGGAGGGCTCCTCTGTAAATGTTTAATCCCAACTAGTCTTTAATTAACTTTGTTCAAGTGTGTACAAAATTATCCCCTGCCTAATTCATAGCACTCCATAGAGTCTAGAATTACATAATACCCATGTCCATTCTTATGAAAGACCACACATCTGATTCGACCTGAGGCTATAGGCAAAAATTAAGGATGTGATTTTCCCCTTTAAAAAGCAGGGGACAAATCCCAAAATCAGGCTTGTTTAGATTTTCTCTTTGAAAAAAAATATTCTTTGTAGAATTAGAGATAATTAACAGATTTGTGGCATCCATGTTATTAAAAAAAATCACTATTGATATTTTGGACTATTTACCTAAATTTAGAACTATAGGGAAAAAAGCAAAGTACATGACAGAGATTTTTTTTTGGGGGGGGGGGTCACACCCGGCAGTGCTCAGGGGTTACTCCTGGCTCCATGCTCAGAAATTGCTCCCGGCAGGCACGGGGGTCCATATGGGGCACCGGGATTCGAACCGATGACCTTTCGCATGAAAGGCAAACGCCTTACCTCCATGCTATCTCCCGGGCCCCACATGACAGAGATTTTATTTGATTTCCTTTTCCTTGGGTGGGACCAATATCAGGTAGTGCTCAGTGATTAGTCCTGACTCTGTACTAAAGTGTCACACCTAGCCAAGCTTAGAGATCATTTGTGATCCACAGCCACATTT
>PVKC010044995.1:0-11495 GCA_004027635.1 Crocidura indochinensis | reverse complement strand
TTTTTTTTTTTTTTGGTTTTGGGGCCACACCCAGTGACGCTCAGGGGTTACGCTATGAGCTCAGAATTTGCGCCTAGCTTGGGGGACCATATGGGACACTGGGGGATCGAACCTAGGTTCGTCCTAGGCTAGCGCAGGTAAGGCAGGCACCTTACCTTTAGTGCCACCATGCCGGCCCCAGAAGAGCCAAAATAAAAGTGTAAAGAGCCACATGTGACTCGCGAGCCGCAGGTTGCCGACCACTGACCCAGACCATCAAAGCAGCGACTGTGACCTACAGACTTATACTACAGGCTCTACTCATCGAACACACTCAAACTAACATTCCCTCGCTCTTTTCTCCACTCTTATCACTACTGGTTTTTTCTTCTTATTTTTCTCTCCTTTTCTGTCCTTTCCTTCTAATTTAATTTCTCTTTCCTGCCCCTTCCATATACTTTCCCCTTCTCCCCCCCTTTGAAAACTTGACCATCCCTCCACCTCTCACTCCCACCCAAATTCCCCAACTTATTAAAACTCTTCATCCTCAGTCCCCAAACCAATAGGCATCAAGAATGACCTTCTGCCCCAGCGATCCAGTGCCCAGCACCCTAGCGAAGGGACAACCAGTCAAACCCGCAACTTACCCCCTTCAAGAAAAGGCAATCAACTCCCCTCCCGACTCATGCTGCGTGATTCTCCTTACCAAACCTTCCTAACATGGACAATTACTTGAAACCGGACTTAGCTCTACAAGTATCCCCCAATGCATCAACTCCTCCCAAGTCCTCCCTATCGCAAACCTTTTGCCAATCTCAAGGTCAGGTTGGGAGATGAAAAGGCCCCTGGGAACCCACATCCACAAGAAAATCTCAAAAGACAAGGGAAACCTATACTACCATCATAAGTATTAGACCTGTATTACACTACTTCTTTACATGCCTTACCCTAAATGCAAGACACTCTCCTGCATCACCTGGTGACTCGAGCTAATTTAGTTTTATTTTATTATTTATTTTTATTTTTTATTATTTTTTTATTTTTATTTATTTTTTCTTTTTTTTCTTTGCTTCATTTGTTAAAAATCTTTTTCTCTTTTTATAAGTACACGTAAGTACACGTGAACACATTTTTTTTTATTTCTATTTTTATCTTCCTTGGGGGTTTGACTTGTTTTAGTTTTCTTCTCTCTCCACCCTCAAATGCACTGGGAAGATAATGTAACACCTTTTCTCCCTGCAAAGGCACACTAAAAATCTATAAAACCGAGCTCTTATTCATTAGGGATAAGAACTCATACTTGTTTACAATACAGGGGTACCTCCTACCTTGTAAATATGTCACGTGGACCCAACTTAGACCACAGGTGATCAGACACCAACCGTCCAGCCTTGAACCCTTGATCACAATCGTAGAAATGACATACTTCATCACAACAACCACAGGAAACAAATCCCAACTGGGATATCCGTAATAGTGCCTGGACACCAACAAGTGCCAGCCCTATTATGAAATACCCTGACAATGAGGAAAATGGGATCAAGTAGACCTAAGAGCAAGTTATCCTACCTCATCAGCTAATGATAAGACAAAACCAGAAGACTTGTTACGCTTTGGTCTATCCATATGCCAAGACCATGATTTACAGATGACTGGTTGACAGAACCATGGCCAAAATGTATGTATACTGGGAACAATAAAAAGCCCTAGTCTAGGGCAAGAGTTATGACTGACATAACAATTATGTTCCCCTAGTTCCAGAGTTCTGACTGAGACTATTGCAACAGAAGGGGATTCCTGGAAACATAACGAAAGATGCTATCCCAGGCCCCTCCCTAGGACCAGCACTAAGACCAAATCTGCCAATCACAGAAGATGGATTAAAACGACACTAAGGGAACAGAACTACTAGAACCACACAGATAAACAAAAGCAGAAGTTCAACTCCTTGGCTCGTGTAGATGCCAAGACCTCCATATACAGACGTCTGATTTTATCACCCAGGATACAGCAGAAATCTCCCATACAAAAGCATCAAGGGGAGAAACCTGAAATGAGCCTATAGTCAATCCTGTGACAATATATGGCAAGAGTGAAGAAACCCTGTATCTCTTAGGCAAAGGAAATTCCTTTTGAATGACCCCAATATTTACTATGCATCTGCAGGAGGGAAAATAAAAACAAGCACAAAACAATCTTTTTTTATTATCATTATTTACGTATCTATCTTATGTTGATCTCATTATTGTGGATTGGCTAGTGAAGTGGATGTCTCCATGTATATGTATATTTATTTATTCTCTTCTTTTCTTACGTTTACTACCACATTTCTATCTCAATACTATGGCCTTTAGATGGTATTTTTTTCATTTTGGAATGCTCACTGGATATTTCATTTGACGATTCTTTATGTATAGTTATTCTATGCCACCTTCATTTTCCTCTCCATCTCTCAAACCAATAATGAAAGCCTCTGGAAGGACTCCACCCATTCCCGGAGTATTTGATCCCTTTCTTTTTTATTCATTTATTTTTATTTATCCGTTTTTTTCTTTATCTTCCTTTTTTTTCTTTTTCAAACAAATACACATAACTTGTACTGACTAGTCCCACCTCCCATTCAGGGGGGAAAAGGGGGGTAACCGAGACCAAACAGTTGTAAGACCACCAAGTAGTAAGCTAGACGCAGAGGGGACCACTTACTTTAGCAAACCCGGGGTGGGGGGTAGGGGACAGGATATGGGAAGTAGGTCGGGAACGGAGGTGGAGGGAGGACTTTTTGGTGATGGGAGTTCCCCTGATTTTATGTTAATTTGTACCTAAAATATGACTGTCAACAATATGTAACCCAATATGTTTAAAATAAAAATTATATTATTAAAAAAAAGAAAAAAGGTGATTTATTAATTTTACATTTATTTCTATGAGGAGGAGTAATTCTGAGGGGTTCAAACAAAGAAATAATAATAGAAAAAAACATTAATCATGCCTCACAGAGATAGCTTACAAGCCTGTGTGAAAATGAAGGCTACGTTTTATAGCCCTGATGTGCAGACACTGTGCACTGATGTTCAGGAGAAAAAATCTCATTAAACAGGTAAATTAAATATTTTAATCAGCTATTAATTTGCACAAATATATTTTAAATTACAAAGAGAAAATTTTTTTTCCTTCAGATCAAAAGCTAACTGCATGTTACTGTATATAGCATTAAGATAAGAAACAATGGGGCCCGGGAGATAGCATGGAGGTAAGGCGTTTGCCTTTCATGCAAAAGGTCATCGGTTCGAATCCCGGTGCCCCATATGGTCCCCCGTGCCTGCCAGGAGCAATTTCTGAGCATGGAGCCAGGAGTAACCCCTGAGCACTGCCGGGTGTGACCCAAAAACCAAAAAAAAAAAAAAAAGATAAGAAACAATGTATGCAGTGCTATATTTGTTTTAAGTGTCTCAATGGTTTTGCAGCTCTCAGTTTTATGTTGTTTGTTTGTGTGTTTGTTTGTTTATTTTTGGGTCACACTCAGTAACCCTCAGGGGTTACTCCTGGCTATGCGCTCAGAAATCATTCTGGTTTGAAGGACCATATGGAATGCTGGGGATCAAACCAAGGTCTGTCCTAGGCTAGCACCAGCAAGGTGCTTCACGCCATTACACCAGCCCCATCCCAGGTTTTTATTTTCTTCAGTTGTGGCTTCCAGGTTTTTTTTCCCTTCGGAAATGATTCCAAGTGGCTCTCTATTTCTTAAAGGTTGCAGGCCCTTGGGAGCTATCATTATCAATTTAAAAGATGGAAAGGAAAAACAATGACAAAACACACAACAGCCACAATAATCAACAACTAAACAACAACAGATAGGAAAAAGAAGAAGAAGAAGAAGGACGGAGGCAGGTGTGGCAAGGTTTGTGTTTTTAGTTTGTTTTGCTTTGCAAAGGCACAATGAGTACTGGAAATTAGAATGTGATGTCCCTTGGTCTAAGAGATACAGGGTTTCTCCACCCTTGAAACATATTGCCATAGGAACCTACAGGCTTCAGACATACTCATTATTGAGCTCCCAGATCTTTTTATGGTGCCAGGAGACATTCTGCTCAGCTGTGATTGACAGAATTAGTCCTCTGTAATTAGATATCTTGGTCATAGGACGGAGTCTAGGATATAGTCCTTCTTTATAGTTGTAGAAGTTCTGCTCCATCACAGTTGTTATAATCATCTTCTGTAATTAGTGATCTTGGGTATTGCACAGATCCTAGACACAGCTAAGGATAGAGTCTTTACTTATGGTTCCAGAATTTCTGCTCAGTCACGGTAAACAAAGTCAGATCTTTGGAATTATCAATCTTGGTATTTTTTACAAATCCAACTACAAAGTCTAGGTTAGTGTCTTTCTGATTGGTCCCAGCAAAAGTACTGCCCAGTCGTGGTCGTCAAAGTCAGTCTTCTATAGTTAGTGATCTTGTTCTTTGCTGAGATCAAAGGATGGAGAGTGTCTTCTGAATTCAACTTGTCATTAGGTAATGAATTAGGGTAACCTGCTCTTAGATTAAGTTCTTGCTATTTCCTCATGGTGAAGATGTCTATCACACTAGCTCAAGTTGGTGCCAGAGTGACAAGAGAAACTCCTCTGAGAAAATTTGGTTCCTGGTGGTGTTGCAGGGAGCTGTGTTGGTTCTATGTTTGGGATCCGGTCTTCAGGGTTGGATGGTTGTTGTCCTATCACATGGAGTCTAAGTCAAGCCTCCATGAAAACATGTTCAGGGTGGGAGGCGTCCCTGTATTATAAAATGTATGTGTTCTTATCCCTAGTAGATAAGAGCTTATTTCTATACATATGATTTTTTCCTTTTTTTTAGTATACCTCTGCAAATGGGAATGAGAATAGTGCCGTGTAACATTGCTGGTGCAATTGGGGGTAAGAATGACAGGCTATACAATCTCTGTGCTCTGTTTTTTTTTTGTTTGTTTGTTTTTGTTTTGTTTTTTGGGCCACACCCGGTGACGCTCAGGGGTTATTCCTGGCTATTTGCTCAGAAGTCGGTCCTGGCAGGCACGGGGGACCATATGGGGAACCGGGGGATTGAACCGTGGTCCATCCTAGGTTAGCACAGGCAAGGCAGGCACCTTACCACTAGCGCCACCACCCGGCTCCTGTGCTCTGGTTTTGAACTGAACTTTTATCCCAAGCCAGACTTTTTCTTTCTTTTTCCCAACCCTGCCTATCCTTTTAGAATTTCAGACCCAGCAGAACGCAAACAAGTGAAATTAAAAAAAAATTATATATATATATATATATATATATATATATATATATAGAGAGAGAGAGAGAGAGAGAGAGAGAGAGAAATTGAACATAATAGTTTTTAGTTCCATCCATGTTGCTGTAAATTGCATTATTGTATCATTTCTAAACTGCTATGTATTCCATTGTGTATATATACCACATCTTCATGATTCACTCATCTATTGTTGGGCACGTAGGTAGATTTCATATCTTTTTTATATGTATTTTATTTAAACACCTTGATTACATACTTGATTGTGTTTGAGTTTCAGTCATGTAAAGAACACCACCAGTGCAACATTCCCATCACCAATGTCTCAAATCTCCTTCCTCCCCACCCACCCCCAGCCTGTAAACCAGACAGGCTTTCTATTTGCCTCATACATTCTCATTATTAGGATAGTTCACAATGTTGTTATTTATCTAACTAAACTCATCCCTGTTTGTGGTGAACTGTGTGATGTGAGCTGTAACATTCAGCCCTTCTCTCTTTTGTGTCTGAAAATTATTATTGCAAGAATGTCTTTCATTTTTCTTAAAAGCCATAGATGAGTGAGACCATTCTGCATCTTTCTCTCTCTCTCTCTGACTTACTCACTCAGCATAATAGAATCCATGTACATCCATGTATAGGAAAATTTCATGACTTCATCTCTTCCGACAGTTGCATAATATTCCATTGTGTATATGTACCACAGTTTCTTTAGCCATTCATCTGTTGAAGGGTATCTTGGGTGTTTCCAGAGTCTTGCTATGTAAATAGTGCTGCAATGAATTACTCAAAGAATGACTTTATATCTTGACTATTGTGCTGAGTGCTGCAAAAGCCTATACATATATATATATATAACACAATATATATGATAATTTTATTTTGTCATATTTTTCAGTTATGAACACAAGTTATTTACAGAACTAAAGAAATTCTTTTATTTTTAACAAATCTTCATTTAAGCACATTATTGCAAGCATGTTTGTAGTTAGGTTTCAGTCATAAACAGAATACTCCTTTTCACCAGTGCAACAACATTCCCACCACCAATGCACTCCCCCGCCTCCTCCATGCTTACCTGTATTTGTGACCCGCTCACAATTTGAAATTCACCAGAAAGAGTGGTGAATGCTGTTAGGGAAATAACCACACTAACATCTAGCATGATAATGGTAAAGAATTAGAAAAGTAGAATTCAATTATTAATGTTGGAATATTTATTCTTTCTTTAAGCTTATAAACAACAGATTTCCATATCCCAAGTGGACTGAAAAATTATTCGTTAGTGAGGTTGATTTGCTGAGGCTCACTACATGTATTTAAATAAAATATGCACAGCCTAGTGCTGGAGCAATAGCACAGTGGTAGGGCATTTTCCTTGCATGCAGCTGCTCAGCTTGGATCTTGGTTAGACCCCCAGCAACCCACATGATCTTCCAAAGCCAGGAGAGATTTCTGAGTGCAAAGTCAATAGAAACCCCTGAGCATCACTGGGTGTGGCAAACAAACAAACAAAAATATGTATAGCCTCTGCAGAGGTACTCCATAGTTTGCAGATATAAATAATTCTTTTCTAGCAGTAAAAGAGGAAGATAAATCTTCCCTTTCATTCTGAGGTCTTAATTAAGGCTAGCTGGTGTTGACAATAAATAAGTAGGTATAAATGTGAGTAAATAGAGAATGATAAATACCAAAAGATAACTCAGGTTTTATTTTGGGGTGTAGGTAGCAAACTTTTGAAGCAACAAATACAGAGCAGAGATAACAACTATTGATTTGTTTTATTATTCAGACTTTTCTTTATATGTTAATGCTACGGAGATTTAATGTATGTGTTATTTGATATAACTTTGTAGATTATATGCCTGTAAATTAATGATATTCCTTTCTTTGTTTTCAACTTTTTAACCTATAAAATCCTTATAGTAATAGTGTATTTTCAGAATTATCAACTCTCTAGGGGCCCGGGAGATAGCATGGAGGTAAGGCGTTTGCCTTTCATGCAAAAGGTCATAGGTTCAAATCCCGGTGTCCCATATGGTCCCCCGTGCCTGCCAGGAGCAATTTCTGAGCACGGAGCCAGGAGTAACCCCCGAGCACTGTCGGGTGTGACCCAAAAACCAAAAAAAAAATTATCAACTCTTACTTTAAAAAATATTCAATGTTCCTTCTTGGAATCCCTGATTACTTCTTAAATTACTGAGCATTCTTTTAGGCTCTTTTATTACTGGAGCTCCAGAAATGTCAGGATTACCTAAACATATGCAAATATATCTGGGGTTTGAGTTCAAGATCCAGCTTTGCCAGCAGTTCCTTGAACTCACTCTGCCATTTTCTAGTTATACTTTCTTTCTCCCAAAATGAGACTCCTTAGGCAAAAAAGATTTTTCAACCACCTTTCATATTTTTGCAATAAATTTTTTATCCTGTGTATTTGTATCTTTATAATTAGAATTTCCAGATTCGTTGTGTTTTGTTACTTTTGAGAATGTAATGTGTTGTTTCCTTAATTATATTTGTAAAGCACATACAGTATTATTAAATCATTTTAAGTTCCTTCCATTCAAAATTTTTGTTGTGTGAAAGGAAACATTTTGATGCCTACCTTTTCAATTTTTTGTTTTGTTCTTGGGCCACACTAAGTGACACTCAGGGGTTACTCCTGACTATGTGGTCAGAAATCGTTCCTGGCTTGGGGACCATATGATATGCCGGGGGATAGAACTGAGGTCCATCCTAGGCTTGCATGGGCAAGGTTGATACCTTACCACTTGCGCCACTACTCTGGCTCCTAATTATTTTAAACTTTTAAACATCACAATCTTAATAATTAGAGAGAACGATACAGTATAGACTTAGTTTTTGTTGATACATTTCTTGGAGGAACAGAAGATTTATTCTTTTTTTTTGTTTGTTTGTTTTTTGTTTTTGGGCCACACCTGATGACGCTCAGGGGTTACTCCTGGCTATTCGCTCAAAAGTCGCTCCTGGCAGGCACGGGGACCATATGGGGACCCGGGGGATCCAACCACGGTCCGTTTTTGGTTAGCGCAGGCACCTTATCTCCAGCATCACCGCCCGGCCCCCAGAAGATTTATTCTTAAAAAATTAGAGCATCTTTATACATTTGAAGAATCCTCATGTTGGAGTACAAATTTGTTTTATTAAACCAGACCATGCAAAAACTCTTAATAGACTAAAGTGTGTCTTAATGTAGTGAATTCTTTAATTGGAGAAAATCATCAGGAGGGACTATCATTTTTAAATTTTTAAGTATTTTATTGTATGACAATTTTACTGACAGAAAAGTTGGGTCCTGAGAACTAGTTGTTGAATGGAAGCCACTAAAAATAAAATTATCTTTTGTATGCCTTTGTGCCAAGTTTTTTTTTCTTAAGAAACTGTTCCCTCGCTTTGATTTTTTTTCTTTGTAAAACATAATTATCCCCACTGCAGTGAGCGTTCAGCTCTCTGAAGAGTAACTTTTTACTTCCCCAATGAAATCTTTTTCTTGAAAAAACTTGGAAGGCCTTATATTGCCTTGTCTACAGATACTTTAATTGTATGGACCAGGGTAAAAAGATTGGAGTTCTCACCACCTCAGGAAATAATCCATTAACTACTGCACAGCTTAGTGCCAGGATTAAGCAAAATTAATGAAGACTATTTCAAATGTTTTGGTATGTATATTTATAGCAAAAATTATCAAATTTACTTTTCTAGCAATGGAAAACCAAATTTAAAGAAAAATAAGAAAGATTTGGAAGATATTTTTGAAAGAGGAGATTATTCTGTTCTGAGACTCATTGCTAAAGTATATTTTAGAAAAAAAATGAACAGCAATAGAAGATAGCAAAGGGGGTGTTATTCTTGTCTAATCAAACTAGGAACATGTCTCAAAAATAAAAGTCCAAATTCGCCTTTTCAGTATTTATATCTCTCTACATCAGTATGGGGCAACTTTAATTATAATTGGATCAGAATCTAATTAATAAGGTGCCATTATGCTCTTTATTGTCTATTCTGTATCCATTTATGATTTTACCTGGCGTATAGTTAGTCAATTATGAAATAAACATTGTCTATCAATATTTGCTGAGTTGCTCAGAATGAGAGTAACTACACATAGTATTAATCAACAAGGATAAACTTTATATTTTGCTTTTATTTGTTTTGTTACTCTAGGCAAATAGGTAACAACCACTATAAGACACATTAAAGAAAAGAAATATTCTGCATTATAAAATTATGATTTTATTTAATTTTTTTGTTTTTGATTTATGGGTCATATCCAGCAGCGCTCAGGGGTTACTCCTGGTTCTATATTCAGAAATCACTCCAGGCAGGCTCAGGGGATCATATGGGATGTCCGGATTTGAACAACTGACCTTCTGCATGTAAGGCAAACACCTTACTTCCATGGTAACTCTCTGGTCCCTAAAATTATGATGTTCAATTTAGTTGGCATGATATAAATATATTAGTGTATTATTATTACATAGCATCACTATACCTAACTTGGTCTTACATCAAGAATGAGAAAATATACTTCTGGTAATTGTTGATAAAAAAGCATGTCCAATTTGAGGTATAATTCCAATGAAAAAGAAAAGATTCACAGAGGAAGAACCTTCTAGATGCTCTGTACATGTGGGTGTACATGGTTGAAAAAAGTCTTAGTGAGTTCTATAAACTCCACATGTAACTTTTGCACTTATAATTTTTTAGATGAAAATACCCCTATGGTAAACTAGTTTAATCTTATAATGGTAGGCACATAGCTACTAAGGGGAATATATTATATATATTTATGGAGGATACCTCATAAATTATTATTATAATTATTAAGGAGAAAATGAAACACAGTATTGCTTTACTATGGGTTGGTTATTATAATAAGTACCTTATGTTGTCAAAAATTGATTTTGGTTTTCAGTCACACTTTGTGTTGCTCAGGAGTGACTCCTGGTTCTGCACTAAGGAATTGCTCCTGGTGATGCTAAGGGCACCAGACCATATGGGATGTGGGAGATCAAACCTTAGTCAGCCACGTGCAAGGCTAATTTCCTACCTGCTGCAGTATTGCTTTGGTCTTGGTTGTTAAATTTTGTATTAAAAAAAACCATACCCCCTTGGGAAATCTCAGAAATAAAACTCTCTTCTAATGTTTACCTCATTCTCTCATCTTACCAAATAAATACATGACAAGGTTGGCCCAAAATTTTCTTAAAAAGATAATCATGTGATGGTATATCATTCTTCATTGAGAAGTTATATAATTGAGTAAATTAACTTTGTTGTTTATGCTTTAATCTACTTAAAATAGATATTATAACTCTAATGGAAAAATGGAAACTTGAAAAAATTGAGATTTGGTCTTTCAATATCTGAAGAAAAACTGAATAACGAAAAATATTTTAGGCATTTTAGGTAAGTTAATTTTATTTACCTATAGAAAACTTTATTTTAAATGTTTAAATATTTATTATAGTATGTCTAATTTAATAACAAATGAACACTGTGGTATACAGTACAGAGTTAAAATGTTTCTTAAGCCATTACATTTGAGTAGTGCTTTGTTTAAGGCAAAATGATAAGAGAAATGCCCTAAAATTAAAAAGATAAAGTTTAAACAGCACTTAAAGTAACTCTTTTGAGACTCTATTATATACTCAGAATACATTATGTTAGTTCCATGCAATAGAGTTAGATTCAATATTATTATAATAATATGAAACACTGAAAAATGTAGTCCTTGTAAAAACATTGATTTAGTACGTCTATATGTGTCAAGTATGTTTAGAATAAGAGTAAAGGAAAGATCAGGGAATAGCATTAGTGATTATTTTTAATTGGTCTTATATAACAAAAGGTGATCTTTGATTAATGGTTATGAAAAGTATACACAAATTAGAGTTATCTTCAAGAAATTTAACATCTATTTATCTCCTTCAGTAATATGGTCTGATGCTTCAAGAACATCTAGTCCACTCTATGCTGTACTACAAGCCAATTGCACACATAATCTCCACCTGAACTGCTTTCGAAATTGCATTTTATTGATCCTTAGTCTACTCTCTCCTCCATTCAGGTTACATCTATGAATGTCTTTCAAATTTTTACTTTTATTCCTGTTATTCCTGAAATATTTTTCACTTCAGTATTCTCTAAAAAACTCCAACTTTTTGTAAATTTTTAGTATAACTATTACCAAGTCAGTGATACCTTATTCTTTTTTTTTTTTTT
>PVKC010044994.1:0-11499 GCA_004027635.1 Crocidura indochinensis | reverse complement strand
GGGGGGGGGCGCGCGGCAGGGTCTAAGATTTCCTCTGCTGTACCTACACTCACCAAGTTCACCCCGGGTCACGGCTGCCTCATTTTTTAAAATGACGAGGTTAAGGTTCCCGCCGCCGAGCCGGGCGTTGAATTGCGCTGGAGGGTGGGAGGAGGTGGGCGAGGAAATGACTCCCACCAGGCACGTCTGCTGCAGAAAAATCCACGTGGGCTTGGGCGGGCGAGAGGGGGCCCTTTGCCTCCGCGGGAAGAGTGACTTTGAGGGCTGCTTCGACTTCTGCTCCCGGTGTGTGTTTGGGTAGCTAGTGGGATCTTTGGGGGACTTGCTCTGCCTTTGTGGGGGAGGGCCGGCGAGGTCACAAGGGTTGGCTCGGGCAATCAGCACAGGCTGGTGGGCAGACATGTCTCCAGGGCGGTCCTGAAAGTCCGGCTTTTTTAAATTTTTTGCCAAGTGTGAGAGTGCAGCCTTGGTCGTCTTCGGAACTCCCTTCCTCACCCCAATTGGAAACCCAGGGTTAGGTGTTTCTCAAAAGTCGGTATGGCGTCCTCTCTTAAGCCAGGACCCCCTTCCAGCTGCAAGCAGGCAGAGGCCTAGGTGTGGAGGAGGAAGGGAAGGAGGAGGAGGAGGTGGAGAAGGTGGTGGTGGTTATGGTGGTGCTGGAGGAGGAAGAGGAGGAGGAGGAGGAGAAGGAAGAGCAGGAAGAGAGGAGGAGGAGGTGGAGGAGGAGGAGGGTGAAGGTGGTGATGAGTAGAGCTGGCCTGGAGCATCGACCCCGCAGGCCTGGCTGCTGCTGACTGCCTTGCTGCCCGTGGTCCACGACAGTCTGCAACATGTTCTGCGTTTCCTTGAATTACTCCGTGTTTTGAATTCATTTACGTTAGCAGTAAAAATAGGCAAACAAACTTGCTCAATTTGTTTGGAATGCTAAATCCCTGCACTTTGAAATAGCTAACCGTGGACAGATGGACTGGTTTTAAGGGAAGGGTTAGCTTCCTCAGCCTGTCAGGAGTACTGACGGGAGACCCACGTTAAAGAAAAGTCATTCCGACCCTCCCTTTAACAGCCGTGAACACTCAAAACTTTCTCTGCGCAGTTCAGTGGAAACCCAAAGACAGTTTTATTTAAGGGCAGAGGAACGCGGGGGAAGAGGTCCCCGCATTGGTTTTGTTTATTTCCCCTCTAATTCTGAGAGACTTTTCGATTTCTGGTTACTGAAAGCTTGCTGAGGCAAGCAAATCGAATTTTTTCTGAGGGCCCCCACAATTAACGTGGCTAAGGGAAAAAACACCCCCAACCCCCATACGTACATACAACCCCCAAACCAGCAACCCAGCCCCTCAGCTAATGGGAACGCCAGAGAGGCATTGCCAGGGGTCCTTGCCATTCTTCTGAGTCACGGTGCTGGGGGTAGGGGGTTCTTCCCCGCCCCGTTCTTTCTCTTCCTTTTCATTTTATCTAGATTAAGAGCCTCACACAGCAGGCCGCCTTGGCCTGTCTCTGAGGGCGCGGGTGGAGCTCGCTCTGCGAAGTGGGCATAGAGAGACAGGCAAAATTCAGGCATGCCAAAGTGGGGGGCGAAGAGAAAGAGAGAGAGAGGAGAGAGAGAATGTGAGAAAATGAGAGAGGAGAGAAAAGGAGAGAGGGAGAGACACGGAGACAGACAGACAGACGCAGTAAACGCAGGCACCCCCCCCACTCCAAGCTCCCAGGACGACGCCCAGGCTGGGCAACAGGGCCTGGACGCGAGGAGGCTGGAGGAGAGCTCCCCTGCCCTCGCCCCCCGCCCAAGCTTCTTTCTGTCTGGAGAACCCTCGCCCTCCTGGTGCCGGGTACCCCGGGCCCGGCCCCCGAGTGCCGCCACCGCGCGGGCACAGCGCTTGGGTCGAGCCCACCACCTCGCCGCGCGGCCAGCCCGTGCAGCCCAAGTGAGCAGCTGGTGGGAATGCAAATGGTTCCCGGCGCACAGAGAAACCGCCGAGCGATTCGCCTTCCCTCCTCGAGTGTGCGGAAGGAGCTGGACATACGTTTCACGCTCCTAATCCTTCTTTTACATTTTTAGTCATACTCCTATTAAACAACTAATTAATGCCCAGAACCACCGGGGAATACATTAGGCCTGCAGCGGGGGGCTGGGGGCTGGGTGGGGAAAGGCTGGCTGATGGGGCGAGGGGCTCCAGACGCTCCAAAGAGCTGGCTTAAGACGAGGATTTCGGGGTTGCTGCTTTTTCCCTCTGGTTCCTTCCCTTCTAGGAGCAGCTTGTATTTAGATTCCGATGACTTCGAATTAGAAAGGGGGTGGAGGGGAGCGTCCCAGCCTGGCAGGCGATGCTGGGGCCCGGCAGATAGCAACAAGGTTGGGGCGTCAAAGATAGCTAGCTCACAGCTCTCCGCCGGCCAGATCGTCTGCTCCCCGAGTCTGGGAGCTTCAGAGTGACCCTAAGGCATCTGCGGATTTCAAGGGTGTGACAAACACCCGGACACAAACGTGCGGACGCTGATCTCTTCGCCCTGTAATTCCTTGGTGAGACCGCAGTCTCAGACCACTTTAAAATTTTCCTCCTATTAATATACCCCTTCCTTGTACACATACCTATTTTTTTCCTCCTTCAGAAATTTCGAATTCGTCATTTAGATAATAACGTGTCTGGTGAGAAGTTCCTCCTGTTCACCCCCCTCCCCTTTTGGGTCGTGGTTCCCGGATTTAATACGTGTGGGACACATGATATATAACAGAGACTCCCATTCCCAAGTCAGTATTGGAAAAGTGGTACCGACTGACTTGGGCTAGAGAATTTGAAGTGAGAATCTCTAGGAACATCATTCTTCCACCAGCCAAGATTCCCAGCTATTAGAACAAGAATCAAATAGTGAAATTTCAGGCAGGATCCCAAATATTTTTTTTTTCTACCCCTGTGATAAAAGAATGGGAGAGGCGGATGGCAAATGTGGGGGCATCTCGAGAGTGGAAGCGAGGTTGGGGAAAGGTACAGTATTATGTTAGAGGTTGGGAAACCTACAGTGTTATTTTAGAGTCGCCAGTTACCATTTACTTTCTTCTTTCTGGATTATGATCTCAGCCCTGGCGAGTCATTCCCCGGCTCCTTATCTGACAACAGCGAGTATGTAAATACCAATGACGGGGGATGTTTAACTGCCGCAAACATTATTGATTTGTTCGCCCGTTCTAAATGTTCTCCCTGGTCCACATCTTGTTTCTGTTTTGGCCGTTTGGCCCTTTACACCCAACGCTGTAACCCGCTCGTTGCTTTTTATTTTATTTTATTTCACTAAAAAGATAAAAAGGGGCATTTCAGATGAACCGCCAATTGATTTGCATATAAATTAAAACGACACTGCGTTGCCGATTCGGAAGGAGTTTGATAATCATTTTGAAATTAGTACTTAACCACTTGAGCTAAAAGAATATACAAACGACTGTATTGACTCACTAATGAATGACCTAATTAAAATGGCCGGGGGATTGTTTGGGCTCTGGCAAGATGGTTAAATCAAGACATTTTCGGGCAGGGCTGATGAATGCAAGCATTAGAGACCCACGTCAGGAACTCAGAACCCACTTTTCAGCCACCACCTCAGCTTTAAATGTGGGAAAATGCGGTGCTTTGCTGTGACCCGAGATCTGGGCGTGCTTGTTGGGCAAATAAGTTGGGTGGAAGCAGCAACAGAGAAGCTGGGATGGGCTTAGAATTTTCACTGTGGTCGCGACCTTCAGCTGGTTCCTAGAGGCGTTCTAGGCGCGAGAAGGCCCCGGGATGCCTGTAACCCGGCGGGCGGCAGCGCTGTCCCGGCGGCGCGATCGCTCCGAAGCAGCTCTTGGAGCGGACTCGGAATAGAGTCGCTAACTGAGCACTTCCCGACCGTCTTGTGAGCGGGAAAGGAAGGTGGACCTCGTTAAGAGAGGGGGTGCAGATCAGAAAAGCCTGGCGGCGAGAATTCTGTAGCCCGGGGGCTCGCCAGCATCCCCCTTTTCATTTCAAGCACTTATTGATTTGCTGTTGTCATCTTTGGCGACGCAGAAGGACACTTGAAAGAATGTCTGATGGGGCTGGGATCTGAGAAGGGCGGTGACCTACAGGGCTCTCACCAAATTCTTAATTACCACATCAACTGCTTTCTCTCCCCACCTCTCCCCCTGACCCCCAACCTCTGGAGGGAACCTGGAAAGTGAGTTTGCTCATTTTGGAACTTTTTAATTATTCAGAAACTTCCATGGGTTTCCATGTTGAAATAGGAATGAAATTGAAGTCTCAACACATCCCTTTAAATCCCCCCAACCCCCGCCCAGAAAGATCTGCCTATGAATCGATCTGGCCTTTGTTATATCTGAGACCTTTGAAAATCTTTCAATTTTTTACAGGTTTGAGGCTGGGAGATTCCCCCCTTGCGACAATGAAGATGGGGCCGCAAACCCAGGGGTTTTTACAGATGTTCCGTCTTTTTAATCCCTCCCCCTTCAGGAAATCTGACGTGTCTCCTGATTTTAACTGAACTATTCCTTCTCAAAAAACCAAAACCCAAAACCCAAACAAGCCCTAAAACAAACTATTGGGGACAAATGTACCATCTCTCCTTCCCTGCTGCTACTGACCAAGTTGGAAATAAGGTGGAGAAATGCAGTATGGGGTGGTGGGAGGGCTCTATGATGTTTCTATGCTGTTAGGAAGAAGAATCTCCCACCCACTTCCCACTCCCGTTTCTACTCTCTGGGTGTCATCTACAAGGAAAGGCAAGTTCTCCAAAGAACTGGCAATGTGGGGGCCCCAGCCAAAATAAATAAGTCAAATATTTTCATGGTCGTTTCATAGAAATGTAAATTATGTGTCAGTGTGTTTGCTTACTATCGCCCAGTTTTAATCTATGCAGAATGAGACAAGAAAATACATACCCCTCAGCAGGGGCATGGGTATTAGAAAGGAGTGGTAGTGGGGTACTTAGGCAACCCCCAAAGTCTGCCTACAGCTTTCTATGGCTTACTTTTAGGAATGGGGCACCCACTGCTTTAACTGTTTAAAGCTGAGTTAGCATGAAATGTGGCCCTGCAAAATTTCTTTGCACTCCAGAGCAGCCGTTTTGGAACTAAAGCCAGAGAAACACCCTGGATCCTGTCCTCTCTTGAGTTGATCATTTTTGTAAGCCTCAGAGAACACGATTGGTTCTGGAGGGACTTTTTTGGACATGTCTAATCTGGGTAGCTGATGTTTCTGGGTTCTTGGGTTTTCCCCAGACCTGGGAGACACTGCTTGAGTCTACTATTTGGAGGGTTCTCTTACCAAAATGACTCTGTCAGTTCCCCCGATGCTTTTCAGAGTAAAAAAATAATAATCCTTAAAGCTCCTGGTTGTCTCTTCCTTTGGGAACTTCCATGTTGTTACTGGGGGAACATGTAATCATTTGTCTTATGTCTGAAGGGGTTGGTTTGCATCTTCACCACCAGGAAGCATAAATGACAAACACAAAAACCCAAGTTCCTTCCCTGAGAGAGACAGGTAGGGGTTGGCTTTTGACTGAGATTTTGCCTGCTTGGTCGCACATGTCTCTTGTGAATTTCCTTGTGATTTTTTAGCAATGTCCCTTGTGAATTTTCTGGAATTTCTAGTGTGTTTGCAGCGAGTGCCATGGTAGCTGGGTTGACATTGTTTTCTGATACTCTTCTTCTTCTTCTTTGTTTTTTGAAAGGATAGATTTTAGAGCAATAAGAAAAGAGGACACTGGAGGGTTTGCAATGAAGCAGGAAGCCACTGAGGCACTGGCCAGATCTCCCAAATCTCTTTAATTGGGGCTCAGATTTCTCCTTTAGAGGGGATCCCAAAACCCTAGGTGTGATTGCTGATTTGACCTCCTATTCTCCCCATGTTGCTTCGGAGAATGCATCTACTTCAGGAGGAGTTTGTGCTGACTGATCTGATATCTTCTCAGTGGTCCAGGCATGTAGGCAGCAGCAGCAGCTGTTAATAAACTCTAGCCTGGAGGAGAGGGGCCAGGCCAGGGGAGTCAACAGGTCTCAATAAGAGACACATGGCAGAGGTACCAACTGTATAAAAAAAAATCTGTGGATGTGTCAGCTTCAGCCAAGAGACATCAGGAAGCCTGGTGCACACAGAATGAATGGATCTAGTAATAGTCGTGATAACTAATATTGATGGAGTGCTGGTTTGTTTAGCCCTTGGGCTAAATACGTTTTTTTAAATGTGTTTTTGGGCCACTCATGGTGGCAGTGCTCAGAAGTTACTCCTGACTTTGCACTCAGGAACCACTCCTGGCAGGTTCAGGGGACCCCATGGAAGCTGGGGACTGAACCCTGGTCAGCTGTGTGCAGGGCAAATGCTCTCCCAACTGTGCTATCATTCTGCCCCCTGTGCTAAATATTTTGCATTTCTTCATCACATGTCTCCCTCATACCAGCACGATAAGGTGTTCCCCGTTCCGGAACCAGCTTCTCATCTCTGCAGTGCGGACATAGGAGAGAATCCCTTTATTCATCCAGATACTCAGCGGCAGGTTGGGATTTGAGTCTCAATTCCTCACACTCCAAGAACCCAATGTTTTGTGGGAAAAACATCTCAGAATGTCCATGTGGAAAATTTCACAAAAACACAAAGTGCCAACACAAGCAAAGCAAGGAGCTCACCTGGGGGATGGCATAAGTCAGAAATGTTTTTATGTCAGAGGAAAAGAAAAAAAAAAGAAAAGAATAGCTGGGATGAAAGGAAAAGAAAATACTTTAAAGACAAATTGCATCTCAGGCTTTTGTCTCCAGGGTTATCCACACTGAGAAAGAGAGAAAGCTCTCTCTGTTCAGGGATATATCTAAGCAGCTGGAATGAGGGGAACCGTCTGAAGATTTCAACAGGGGAGCATCAGAGATATTGGTTGAGGTTTGTGTATTTTTCTCCCCAAATCAAAGCAAGGTCCAAATAATGGCTGAGTAATAAGAGCATCCATGTTGCAGGAGGCTGTAGGTGGAGTGGGGATTGAAATCCAGAAAAACCAGTTAGGAATCTGGTTTTTGTGCCATGCTCATAGGAGAAATGAGATTTTTTTTGTCTTACTTTCCTCTATCTATGTTGGATCCTGGCATCTCACTGATTATAGTCAAGTAAATTGAAGATTTTTTTGTTTCTTTGTGTGTGTGTGTGTGTGTGTGTGTGTGTGTGTATTGGGGGGTGGGAGGAGACCTGGTATCAGTCGGTGCTTGTGGGAACCATGTGGTTCTGAGTATTGAACCGGGGTTGGCAAGACAAGAGTTCTAATCTTGTATTATCTCTCTGGCGCATCATTTTGAGATTTTGTTATTGTTGTTTTTGTTTTGGGGCCACAACCGGTGGTGCTCAGGGGTTACTCCTGGCACTGTGCTCAGAAATCAGTCTTGGTAGGCTTGGGGGACCAAATCAGATGCTGGGGATGGAACCGAAGTCAGACACATACCCTCCCTATTGTGTTATTGCTCAGGCCCTTGACATCTGGTGCTTAAGAGGAGATATGGGTGAAGGAGTAATTGGGAAGGGGAAAGGTAATTACTGAGGCTAAAGAAAAGGTCTGGGGAAGCAGTCTTAGGCCACATGTGGAGGGTTGGTGGCAGCTTGTTATGTGGGAGAGAAAGCCACATCCCATTTGATCAAATCAAATACAAAAGTTATCCCTAGTGCAGTTGGTCCCAGTGTTGAAAAATAGCCAAGTATATGCTTTGGTCCCTAAATTCATGAAGCAAAAGAGAAGCCATGGATGTATGAATCCAGTCTCCTGTTTTCTGGCTCCTGATTCTCTCATAGCCTGGTGTGGGGTGGAGAAGATAAGTAGATGTGTGGGATCTTAGAAAGAGGAAAGGCAGATAGGTTCATTTCCAGACAAATCTCAACTATCAGACAATCTCTTCCCAAGTCTTGTTGTTTATTTGAGGGCACCATCCTGCAAAATTCAGTGGCTACTCCTGACTCAGTGCTTAGCGAATCATGTGGTGCTGGGAGTCAATCCTGGGCAGACTGCATACATAGCAGCAGGAACCCTTTTAGTCATTTCCCCAGACCCTAATACTGCTATGGAAAGATTAGTTTGGGGATACAGAAAGTTTTTTTTTTAAACACTTTATTGATTGATTTTTGGGCCACACCTAGCGATGCTCAGGGGTCACTCCTGGCTCTGTGCTCCTCCTGGCAAGCTTGGGGGACCATATGAGATGCCAGGAATCTAATTGGGTCCATTCAGAGTCAGCCACATGTAAGGCAAATGCCTCACTGCTGTGCTATCTCTCTGGCCCCAAAGGGCACAGAATGTTTTATTTTTTATTTTTCCTGTAAACAAAGTCTTAATTGCCATTTTTTTCTCTATAAATCTCATGGTATTTTTTTTTAAAGGGAAGATGATATTGTTTCTTAGGGGAGAGAAGGACTATACAGTGTTGGCCTTGTACATGGTGATTTGGCTTTGATTCTTGGCACTATATATGATCTTGGGCACTGCCAGGAATGACCTCTGAGCACAGAGCCAGTAGTAAGCCCTGAGCACTACTGGGCATGGCCCACCCCAATATTTTCCCCCAGAAAAAAATGAAGTGGAAAGATGTCTGATTCTCACAGCTAATGTGGAAAGTACTTTCAGAGAGTAAGTCTCTGTCTATTTTGATAAAGTGTTGCTTAGGTCATTTGTTCATGTTTTCTGATTGTTTTGAGGCTTGCTTATTATTATTATTATTTTTGGTTTTTGGGTCATAGCAGCGGTCAGGGGTTACTCCTGGCTTCATCATGGAAATGTCATGCACCCCATTTAGCAGATAAAAAAGTCTTCCCTAGTTTTGAGAGTTGGCCTTAGAAATGCAGCAGGATACTGGAGAAATCACATTAGAAAGAAAGCCAGATGGATGCAGGAGAAATAGCACTGAGATAGGGCATTTGCCTTGCACATAGCCAACTCAGGATGGACCCAGGTACAATTCCTGGCATCCCATATGATCCCCTGAGCATGCCAGGAGCAATTTCTGAGCAGAGCCAAGAGTGACCTCTGAGTGCCGCTGGGTGTGTGTGATCCAAAAACTTAAAAAAAAAATAGAAAGAAAAAGAAAAGAAGTCAGAACATGGGTTGGGGGTATGAGTGTGTGAGTGGAGCACAGAAGGGAAGGTGTTTGCCTTGTAACACAGGCTCAATTCCCAACCCTGCCAGGAGTGATTTCTGAGCATAGAACCAGGAGTCACCCCTGAGGGCCTCAAAGTGTGGCCCCTAAATCAAAGAAATCAATCAAGCAAGCAAACCAGAACATTCTCTGTTCAGCCTCTGTTCAGCAGGGCTCATGCTTTGTGGGCTGCAGCCTAGGCTCATCTCTGGCACTGACTGACTGTTGGAGCTCTGCTCAGGAGTGGCTCTGAGCACTGTGCCATGAGCAGCACCCCCAGCACTACCTGGTGTGGACCAGACACTCTTCATGGTCAGAAGAAAGTTTTCTGGCCCAGACTCTCTTAGCAGACAAGTCATTTGTTGGCCTTCTGTGAGCTGTGTGTGACCGTAACTTGAGCTGCCCTTCTGGGTGTCTGCCCACCAGCCCTTTATCTTTTAATCCATCGCTTTATCTCCTTGTCGTTTTCTAATGGACCATAAGTTAGCCTGTGTTGATAAAATTTCACCCTCACCCTGAGTGCCACTTGAGCTGATTGAGATGGTTGTCATATTTCTCTACTGTCCCTCGCAACAGGCCTGTGGCCGTGTAAGCCCAGATCTGGTGACTTGGTTCTTTGCAAAGTGCATTTGCAAAGTGCATCACTCCTTTGGCTGGCCTGGGGGGATATCACATCTGTCTGAGAAGGAGGCCGGTTAGTCCCCTGGTTCCTTTCTCTGGTGGAAGTCAGGAAAACACTGCCTTTTGGATTGACTGCATGTTTTCTGGAAGGTTCTCCCTTGGCTTCCCTGGCTGCCTTGAAAAAGCCGAAGTTAGTTGCTGACTGAAAGACCCTGAAATTTCCTGTCTGAAAATGGCAGAGAGACCTGATAGCAGCTCTGGTTCTCCTCAGGCTGTCATCTGAGTGTAAATGCTCTCTCAGACTCACAGACTGTATTCCACACAGTTTCTGAGCTCTGTATGTTTAATAAGTTTTGGGGCCACACCCATTAATGCCCAGGGGTTGGTTACTTTTGGTTTTGTCCTCAGAGGCCAGTCCTGGAAATGTTTGGAAGACCACAGGCTGTGTGTAAGGCTGGCACCTTGCTTGCACTTGTACTATCTTTCCAACCTTTTGACTCCATTTTTCTGAAACTATATTGGGAATCAGAAGCAAAAGGAGTCTTATTAACTTCCTCCAACCCACTCTTTAACACATTTTGTATTTTATTTTTGGTGGGTACACCCAGCAGTGGTCAGGTTTAATCCTGGCTCTGTGCTCAGGGATTACCCCTGACAAGCTTAGAGGACCATATGGGATGCTGGGGACTGACCCTAGGCCAGCAGTATGCAAGGCAAGTGCCTTCTCTCTGGCTCAGTCCTCCCTTTCTGATATTTGCTCTCCTCCCCATCCCCTGAATCACCCCTTCTTTCCTTTCCTGTGGGTTCCTGGGAGCAATGCTGTTTTATCATCTCCCATAGAAGAAAAGCAAGCTGTCTCTTTGCTGCCATAATTTCTTCTGTTTTCTCCCATTAGTAAGTAGCTCCTCCTTCTTGCCCCCAAAGCTCCAGTGTCATCTCTATTGAAAAAATGTCAGGCAGTACTTACACAAAAATCAAAGTGAAAGTATGGCTTCTCAGCTTGAAATTTTACTTCGGCCATTTCTTCTATTTCAGAAAAGGACACAAATCAGGACTTCTCTGCTCCTATTATTTTGTCTTCATCCCTACCCTCTTCAAATACACAAGAATGTGTTGAATGAGGAAGGGGGGCAATAAAATCAAGAAAGAAAAGCAACGCTTGAAATGAAAATGAGCAAATAAAAGCTGGTCCCTGGGTCTGGACTTGTGGCTGAATGAGATGATTCTGTGAATGTGGCAGATTCATTTTATGGTGATTCGTTAAGCTGAATTGTGGATAATGGAAAGAATATTTCTAATTTTGACTGGGCATAAAGGGAGTTAAAAAAAAAGAGACTAACAAAATTTTTTAATTATATGCAAATGATAACAGCACAAGGGAAGGAAAGAGACAGTTCAACTCATGTGGTAGTGTCCAGTCTTGTAGGAAAGATGAGAGAGCAATAGAGTTAGAAAGAATGGACTAAATTCTATTTTTTTTTTTATGGACTAAATTCTAAATGAGAATAAATTGACTACACTTGACTCCTAGAGCCATTTGGGGGGAGGGAGCAAGGAGTCTTTTGTTTCCTCAATCAAATTTAAATAGTGCAACATTTTTTTAAAATGGAAAATGTAGTCCTAGTTACACATTCAGTTAGCGTCTTACCTCTCCAACTCATTCTTTAGAATCTCTTGTTTTAGGGCCCGGGAGATAGCATGGAGGTAAGGCGTTTGCCTTTCATGCAGAAGGTCATCAGTTCGAATCCCGGTGC
>PVKC010044993.1:0-11496 GCA_004027635.1 Crocidura indochinensis | reverse complement strand
CCTCTTGACCTGGGCTGCTTTCTGCTCATTGCCAGCACTTGAGAATCTGCCAGGGTTGGGATTTTGCAGGCACCACCTCCTTGTACTCAGAGTCCTGAACTCTATCCTAGCTTCCAAGCTCATCTGACAAACTGTACTGCCTGTCCGTGGTGCCAAAGGCCTTGGAGGTGTGAGGCCTCCATGGAAAAGGAAACATCCGTCCACACAGGGTGGAGCCAAGCGGGCTGACCTCTGGGTTTCGCTCTGCACCACCCATCCCCCTGCATCCTGGGCCATCACTAAGAGATGTCCACAGTCTTAGGTAACCAAGGGAAGACACCCCCTGCATTGACACCCCCTGAGTGTTGTCAACTGCAGAGCACAGTTCCTGGAGCAACATTTTGTGTGTCCTTTTTGTCATTAGTTTTTCTTCATTCCTCCACCCCCCTCCAACAAGCTCCAAGCTCTTGGTTTTTTGTTTGTTTGTTTTGGAGGGCCATACCCAGTGATACTTAGGGCTTATTCCTCTTTTATTTTTTTGTTTGTTTGGTTTGGTTTTGGGTCACACTTAGCAGCACTCAGGGGTTACTCCTGCTCTGTGCTCAGAAATTGCTCCTGGCAAACTCAGGGGACCATATGAGAATTCGAACCACCACCAATCTTGAATCAGCTGCTTGCAAGGCAAATGTACTATGGCTGTGCTATCTCTCTGGCCTCAGGACTTATTCTTGGCTCTGCTTTCAGGGATCACTTCTTTTTTTTTTTTTTTGGATTTTTGGGCCACACCCGGTGATGCTCAGGGGTTACTCCTGGCTATTCGCTCAGAAGTCGCTCCTGGCAGGCACGGGGGACCATATGGGGAACCGGAGATTCGAATCGCAGTCCGTCCTAGGTTAGTGCAGGCAAGGCAGGCACCTTACCTCCAGCGCCACCGCCCGGCCCCCAGGGATCACTTCTGATGGGGCTGGGGGCCACATGGGATGCTAGGATCAAACAGATTGAAGTGCCTTCTCCCTGGTACTATGCTTCCAGCCCCTTCTTTTTCTTTGACCATCTTTGGCCAGTCCTCAAAACCAGCCCCTGGAGCTAAGTTCAGTATTGCCAGCACAGTGAGAGACCACCAAGCTACAGTCTTCAGAGGAGTGTGACCATCCACTGCATCCCCTCCCCTGGGCAGTAAGGTGGGCGGCCACCTGGCTGGCATACAGCATTCATGGAAGGACTCTGTGATGCCTTTTTGCAAAAGAATCCCTTAGGTGGACAGGAGTGGAGACTGGGAGTCTGGCTAGACTGACACCCTGTTGCCCTTGCTGCTGCATGAGGCCTACCTGGGTCCTGTGGGTAATGTGGTATCACCCAAACCCCCATCCCTGGGCCTATGGGAGCTGAGGAATAAAACCTAAGCTGAATGTCCCTATGTAGCTCAAGATGGAGATGGGGAGAGAAAGAGAGACAGTGACAGAGAGTCACAGTGTTCCAAGGTCTAGACTGCATGAAATTCCATTATGTAAAGTGCTGTCCATGTGTCCTGCCCCGGTGCAGCCAGACTTGAATGCAAGGTTTGCTTGGGGAATGAGGGGGGTTGAAGTTCCAGATACAAACTCTATGTCTTTGTGGCCATGCAGAACTCGCCCCACTGCTCCTCTGGCTCAGTCCAACCCTCCCCTCAACAGCACAATCCAAACAGTGCAGGCATCAGAATGTCCATCTTTTGTTTGCCGTGGCAGAAGAACTGTCGAGCAGCCAGCAGAGAAACAACAAGCTGAGCTTGGCGCTATCTGCGGTTTCCTGGGGCTCCCCCCTGCTCCCCCCGCAGGGGACTTGGCGCTTTGTTCTCCTTCCCAGCTGCTACTCTGTGCCTTTAAGTGGTGGCTTCCAAGGAATGTGGGCCGGGACCCCAGGGGGACTGAGCTGCAGAGAACCTGCCACAGGTGCTGCACCCTAGGCGGCCAGTTTGGCTCAGTTCTGCCCCTTCCTTGCTTTCTGCCAGCCACTTCCTGGGTGGGCAGCACCCACTTCACCAGAATGGGCTTCTGCTCTCTCTGACACCCTGGCCAACACCATGCTGGGTCCCTCCTCCCTTGCTGCTCTGGGTCTCCTGCCCTTCCTAGTCCAGTTCCACCAATCCTCTGCTGGTCACCTTCCTGCAGGGACAACCTCTTTGAGCTTCACAACTCTTTCTGTGTTTGTTTAGGGAGGGCCATACCCTGTGTCTTGCCCAGTGCTCAGTTGTCATTCCCAGCGATGTCCAAGGCCCCCTGAGTTGCCAGAGATGGTACCCCAAATCTTGGACATGCTCGGCCTAGCCAGTATTTTGGTCCATTAAGCCAGCTCTCTGGTCCCTGAGCCTCACAACTCTTTACTTTGAGGGCTTGGAGTGAAGATGAAGGTGTGAGATATGCCAGGTAATGATCTCTCCAGCCTATGAACCTGCTTCTGGTTGTCTGAGGCAGGGGAGCTAGTCCAGAAAGAACCCCAGAAGTTTCAGAGACATCATCTAGCGGAGAGCTGGACAGTAAGAGACTAGCAGGTGCTAGTCCAAGTATGTCCTTGCAAGAGCGCATGTTCCCATGAATCCACCTCAGCTGGCTGTGGCAGACTGGCCACAGTCCCTCCACAAAGAAACTCACTAGGGCCAGGGAGAGGCTGGAACATATACTTTGTATGCCAGAGATCAGGGTTTGATGCCCAGATTGACATGGTCCCCGAAATACCAAGGAGGAAGGAGGCAAAAAAAGCCAAAACAAATCAAAGCAACTGTGGGGCCACAGTGTAGCAAGAAGGGTGCTTGCTCAGGTTAACCCAGTTCTATCTCTGCATCCCATATGGTCCTCCGAGCACTCCCAGGAGTGCAGAGCCAGGAGTAAACTCTGAATACTGCTGGCTATATGGCCCCAAACATACAAATGCGAGTATGTGTGAGGATTCACATAGTTGTGAGGAGACACTCACCTGTAGTTCAGCTGTGCCCTTAACTCTTCCACTAGCTGTGCCTGAAATCTTGTGAGCACCTGGTGCCCTTCAGAGAACGAGGCTGAAACCTGTGCCTTTCCCATAGAACCAAGTGGGGACCAGAGAGGTGGTGCAAGCTGTAAGGTGTCATAGGTGTAAGTCTATGACAGACTGAAGTTTGATCCCCCAGCATCCCATATGGTCCCCCAAGCCAGGAGAAATTTCTGAGCGCATAGCCAAGAGTAACCCCTGAGCATCACTGGGTGTGGCCCAAGAACAAAAAACAAAACCATAGAACCAAGTGGCAGTTATTTCTAGAAAGCACCCTCGAAGGCACTCCCACTCCCATCCACCTTTCCTCACTCCCATCCAAAAAGGTGTCAATATTCCTCAGGCTCCTGCATCTTCAGCATCTTATAGGGGATTAGAGGTAGGGGAGAGACAGGCTGCTTCTAGACCTCCCTGTTTGCAGCCAGAAAGCAGCCAGACTGGTATTCCTGTAGAGTCTTTGGCTCATATGACCACACAGGACTGGACATGCTCTGAGTCTCACTGGGGCTATTGAACAAGTTGGTACCGCAGCCTGAGACACCAGACCCGATGGAGAGAGCACTTCTGTTGCATGAGTCTAATTTGAATCCCCAGCACAGATGAGGGTGCCTGAGATCACAAACAGCCCCTAAACTTGTTGGGTGTGGCTCAGAGCTCTCATCCAGCCTTCAGTCAAAAATACAGAGTCCCCTTGGTTAAGTCCTTTTATTTTTTCCCCTTTTGTCAGTGTCAGGGGTTACTAATGATACTCAGGAATTAATCCTGGTGGTGTTTAGGGAACCATATATTATGCTGAGGATAGAAACTGGGCTGAATCTGCTCTGGACCCATCCAGTGGTTTTTATTTGGGGAGAGGCATTCCAACAGTTTGGAGTGAGAAGGGCAGTGGACCCAACTGGGGTCTCACTAATGTAGTCTGTGCTGGAAAATTGCAGTCAGAAGTTGGAGCCTGTGGGAGTATAGCACTAAATCTCCAATTCAAAACAACCAAGGTGGGGCCAGAGCAGTGGTGCAGTGGTAGGGCATTTGCCTTGCACACGGCTGACCTAGGACAGACCGCGGTTCAATTTCCTGGCGTCCCATATGGTCCTCCAAGCTAGGAGTGATTTCTGAGCACAAAGCCAGGAGTAACCCCTGAGAATCACCGGGTGTGGCCCAAAAACCAAAACCAAAAACAACCAAGGTGTTGAAGTGATAGCACAGTGGGTAGGACACTTGCTTTGTACATATTGGACCCACGTGCAATCCCTGACACCCACATGGTCCCCTTGAGCATCACTAGATGTGGTCCCAAAAACAATAATAAAGGCATGGTCAGATAGTTTAGTAAGCATGTTTGTATGTAGGAGCCCCAGGCATATGTGCAGTGACCCCTGAACACTGCCAGGCATAGCCCAAACACCAAAACCAAGAAACATTTCCGTTGTTAGGATTGTAGGGTTATAGCTCAGCAGGAGAACACTCGCCTTGCCTGTGTATAGTTCTGGGTTCCACTCCCGGCATCACTAAAAAAATAAAATAAAAGGAGTAATTTCAATTTTTAAATCTTTTGAGGGTAGATGGGAGGCAACCTGGAAGTACTTACTAGGGGTAGGGGTTACTCCTGGCATTCCTCAGGGGACCATGTGGGTTACTAGAGATCAAGCCCTGCCCACTGAACTATCACTCCAGCCCCTCAATTTTTAAGTCTTATTGTTTAGGAAGTGCTATTTTGTAAGGCACAGCTGCTGTAAATAGTGCTTCCTCTTATGGAACTGGGCCAAACACACTGAAAACCTTCTGGAAAGAATTCACCATCCAGGATGCCATTAGGAGAATTTATAATCCATGGGAGCATGTAAAAATATCAACAGTAACAGGAGTTTTATCTTATTTTAGTTTTGGATTTGAGACCACTTGCGGACATATGCAGGGACTTTTTCAGCTTGGTGTTTAGAGGACATGTAGTGCTGTGGATTGAACCCAGGAATCCTATAAATAAAGCCGCATCATATAAAGAGTATCTCAGCCTGTTGTGCTATGGCTCTGGCCTGGATTTAGAAAATTACAAGAACTTATTTAATAAAATCTTAATTTGTGAGACTTGATTTCAGTTAGTGTTGAAAAATGGTGGTGGTGGTGGTGGTGGTGGTGGTGGTGGGGAACCACACCTGGCAGTCTTCAAGCTTGCTTATTCCTGGTTCTGAGCTCAGGTATTACCCCTGGTAAGACTTGGAGGATCATATGGGATACCAGGAATTGAATCTGATTTGGCCACATGCAAGGCATGAGCTCTGCTTTCTATACTATCACTCTGGTCCCTTGGTTTGATTTGTTTTTGATTTATGGGAAAAACCTAGTGGTCCCCAGGGTTTACTTCTGACTCTGCATTCAGAGAATACTCCTAGTAGACTCAGGGGACCTTATCCGGTATGAAAGATTGAACCTCAGTCAGCTACATGCAAGGCAAAGGACCTCCCCATTGTATTATTGCTTCTGCCCTGCTTGTTATATTTTTATTTTTTTTGAAACCATACCCAGATTTTCACAGGGTTAATTTCTGGCTCCACTCTGGCCCTTTGATTCCAATTATGAAAGATGTTTTATTCTAGATAAAAATTATACCATGGGGGACAGAGAGATAACATGGAGGTAGGGCGTTTGCCTTGCATGCATAAGGACGTTGGTTCGAATCCCTGCATCCCATATGGTCCACTGAGCCTGCCAGGAGTGATTTTTGAGCATAGAGCCAGGAGTAACCCCTGAGCGCGGCCAGGTGTGACACCCCCAAATTATATTATGGGGGGCAGAAAAAATATACCATGGGGCTAAAATGATAATACAGTGGGGCACTTGCCTTGCACACAGCTGACCCTAGTTAGATCCTCAGACTTCCCATTAACCAGTCAAGAGAATGACAGAGCACAGAGCCAGAAGTAAGTCCTGAGCATTGCCAGGTGTGCCCCGTCTACTTTCCAGAGCATAACTTAGTTCATTGAATTCAGATGCAAACGTAACAGAATCATGTTTGATCTCAGGGCCAGGGGTTGGTGAAGCATGTATGTAGGACCTGGGTTTAATGCCTAATTCTGCTGGTGATCAAACCTGGGTTAGCTGCCTAGAACACAAGTGTCTTGGAGCCGGAGAGGTAGCATGGAGATAAGGTGTTTGCCTTGCATGCAGAAGGACAGTGGTTTGAATCCTGGCATCCCATATGGTCCCCAAGCCTGCTAGGTGCGATTTCTGAGCATAGAGCCAGGAGTAACCCCTGAGCACTGCTGGGTGTGACCCAAAAACAAACAAACAACAAAAAAAAAAACATAGTGCCTTTGCTGCTGTACTAGCTCTTTTACTTTTGGAAAACAAAAATCTTACAGGTGATTGTTTAAGACCCCAACTAGGGGCTTTATACCCTCAAACTCAGCAACACAATTCAGAGATCATGCTATTCCCTTAACACAAGAATAAGTAAACACTGAATATGAAAGTCAAAGAATTCTCAACAAATCATGCCAAATTCCAAACCCAAACATGAATCTGCTGCCTTGTCTTCTTTTCCATATTTTCACTTGAAATGTTCCCTTGACCCAGAGCAATAACCTCCCACTCTGCCCACCACAGCAGAGAATCTTCTCTGTGACAAGTGCCAGGGTTCCCCCTCAAGCTTGCTTTCTTTCTGGAATTGGGAGGGAGGGGCTCTGGATGGGACAGCCCTAGGCTGGAACTTAAGATTCAGAGAGACCCATTTACCAGTTCCCAAAGAAGGTTCTTTTTTTCTTTTTTTCTTTCTTTCTTTCTTTCTTTTTTTTTTTTTTTTTTGCTGTTATTTTGGTTTTGGTTTTGGGTCACACCCTGCAGTGCTCAGGGGTTACTCCTGGCTCTACGTTCAGAAATCATTCCTGGCAGGCTCGGGGGACCATATGGGATGCTGGATTCTGAACCACCACCATCCTTCTGCATGCAAGGCAAATGCCCCACCTCCATGCCACCTCTCCAGCCCCCCCAAAGAATGTTCTTAAGAGCAGAGAGGTCTCCGGGAATCTGTCAGGCTTACTTACTGTAATCCTCTTAGTGCTGAAGACAAACCCACAACTTAAGGGCTTTGGAGTTAGGAAAAGGACATTAGAGGAATCACTGCAGAAGATGCCCTTTGCGGGGAGGAGTTCAGCAACAAGCCCCTCTGTGCCCCTCCTTTCTAGCTCCACATCTCACTCACCCTCTGTGTGATGGATTTGCCCTCCGGGACCTGCACGGCCAGCCCCAGGTCAGACAGTCTGCAGTTGCCTGCATCGTCCAGCAGAACATTCTCGGGTTTCATGTCCCTGTAGAGGATGTGGAGCCCATGCAGGTGTAGCAGGCCGCAGGCCATCTGTGCCGAGTAGAAAACCACTCGGCTCATGGCCAGGCCACGAGTGCCCACATGGTAGATGTGGAACTTGAGGTCTCCCCCATTCATCAGGCTCATGACCAGGCAGAGATGGGACTTGCTCTCAAAGGCGTAGGCCAGGGAGACGATGAAGGGGCTGTGGACACACTCCATGATCTCCTTCTCCAACAGCGCCATCTTCTCCCCATTCTTCTTCTTCAACCGTTTCTTGTCCAGCTTCTTGCAGGCGTACATCTTCCCGGTGTTCCTCACTTGCACGGCGCAGACCTGGGTGGATGAAAGCGAGGGGGATGCTGAAGAGGAAGTGCCAGAGAAGGAAGAGGGCTGGTGGAAATGCCTTTCCCACTTTCCCTTTGAAAGCCCAAGATCACTCTCTCTTACCCCCTCACTCGCTTTTGTTCTTTTGGGCCACCCCAGTGGTATTCAGGGTTTACTCCTGGCAGGCTCAGGAGACCAAATGGAATACCGAGATGAAACCTGGATCAGCCATATGCAAGGCAAGCATCACACATATCTGATGTATTACTGCTTTGCATTTCTCCCCTTCTCTCTTGAACATATATTTCTCCTTCTCTTCTCTCACATTTCTCTAAATTTCTTTTTGGTTTGTTTTTTGGTGTTTTTTGTTTGTGTGTGTGTTTGTGTTTTAGGGCCACACCCGGCAGCACTCAGGAGTTACTCATGGTTCTGCACTTAGAAATCGATCCTGGCCGGCTCGGGGGACCATATGGGATGCCCGGGAATCGAACCTGGGTCCATCCTGGGTTTACATGCAAATCATCCTGCATACAAGGTAAACTTTACTCCTGTGCTATCTCTCTGGCCTCCTCTTTAAATTTCTTTGACTAAAAGCTATTTTGCTTGACTGAAGAAAAAATAAGAAGGAAGAGAATTTGATTTATTTCTTGCGGGGGGGGGGGCACATATAGTGGTGGCAGAGCTTGAGAGATCCTATTTGTTGTCAGAGATAGAACCTGGTTCGGCTCTTTCAAGGTTAAGAGTCCCCACTGTACTATCTCCTTGCACTGGTTTTGTTCCTCCTTTGGGGGCCACACATTGTAGACCTCAGGGGCTGTTTCTAGTTTGGTGCTTGATCATTGTTCTAGGACCTAGAATCTAGGTGGTACTGGGGCAGAGGATGACCATGAGGCACTTGGACTAGACCCTACTAGGCCTCCCTCATCCCTTTTGACTTCTGTCTCCCACCTGTGATGGAGAAATCCATGCATTGCTGGTTATGACAGGAAATGTTCCCTCCACTGCCGGGAATATCACAAGAGAAATGAAAACTTGTGCTGACATGCAGTTGCCTCCAGGAAGGATTCCAACAGCACTGCTTACAATAGTCATAAAAGAATAGAACCAAGGGCCCTGCCACAGACAGAGGGGCGCAGTACAGCCCTTAAAGAGGAGAGGAAGGCTATAAGTCCCTGGGGGCATCATTCAGCCCAAAGTCTAAGAGCAGAGTTAATGCAGCAGTACTTATAAGGTCATGTGTGTGGTTCAAGTATGCTTACTTTTTTTTTGTTTTTGTTTTTGGGCCACACCCTGCCGCGCTAGGGGTTCCTCCTGGCTCTATGCTCAGAAATCGCTTCTGGCAGGCTCAGGGGACCATATGGGATGCTGGGATTTGAACCGACCACCTTAGGTCCTGGGTCAGCTGCTTGCAAGGCAAACGCCACTATGCTATCTCTCTGGCCCCGTATGCTTACTTTTTTATGTTTTTTCTTTTGTGCCACATCTGACATGCTTAGGACTTATTCCTGGTTCTGTGTTCAAGGATCACTCCTAGCAGGTGGTGCCAGGGAGCAGATCAGTCATGTGCAAGGGAAGTAACTGCCTTATCTGCAGTACTATCTGTTCCACTTTGTAATTCCTTTGGGCTTATTTGGGGGAGGGGGTATATTCTGTGGTGCACAGAGGTTATTCCTGGCTCTGCACTCAGGAATCACTCCTGATGAGACTAAGAAGACCATATCAGGAGCCAGAAATTGAATTCAGGTAGGCTGCATGTAAGGCAAGCATCCTCCCTGCTGTACTATCGCTTGAGTCCTCCATGGAATTCCAGGGGTGACAGTCACTAAAATGGGGAAAATAACCAGTGAGATTTGAACACCTGAAAATGGTTAGTGGATACTGCAGTGAATTTTGTAAAATGTTTCATTTGCTTGGTTTTGGGGCCACATCGAGTGGTGTTGTGGGAAGAGCTGCTCCCGCTTCAGTAGTGCTGGGGGGGTGGCTGTGTGGTGCCTTGAAGAAAGTTCCGATGCAAAAGCAGGCGTTTGGCCCTTGCAATCATCTCTCCTACCCTCCAAACACTTGTTGGATCCCACAAGAACTGACATGACAGTAGGTGAGTCCTAAATTAGTATTACCTCACTCTAGTTACCTCACTAGGACTCTCAAGTTACCTCCCGAACCACTATGAAGGGGGCACCCCCAAATGCCCACCTCAGCTGTGCTCCTGAGGCAGTGCCCTCCACACCCCAAAGTTTCCCTGGTACTGTTGTTCTTTGCGCTTGTCCTTCCCAATTCCGTTTGTTCCCATGCTGAGCCTGGAATCCTCCCCATTTGGCACTAAAATGAGCCCTAAACAAATTCCCTTGGGATCAAAGGAGGGATAAAGGGCCTAACACAAAACGGCTTTTTTTTGCCATGTCCCCCTTGGACCTGGCTGGTCCCACTTACCTCCCCAAATCCACCCTTGCCCAGCACCCGGAACTCATTGAAGTACTTGTCAGACACGGGTTGTCTCTCAAAGGCCTTCCACTGCAGAAACCTGTTGTAGAAGGGGCTGCCCAAGAAATCCTGGAATGGCTGGTCCTGCAAGAAAGCCATGGCCTCCTCCTTGGCCAGTGTCACTAGGACCCCCTGTTCCTGTTCGGTATTCGGGGCTCGGCATTGGGTGGCCAGAGCTGGGCTGAGGAAGGGCTGTGGGACAGCAGCACAGGTGGCCGGGCAGGTGGCATTGCAGGCGTCCTTGCAGGTGGCCGAACAAGTGGCCGCGCAGGAGGCCAGCAGCACTTGTAGCATGCGTGCCCGAGGCGGGCCCTCCTCGGCCAGCTCCCAGGCCCGTACCTCCTCTAGGAAGGCAGCCGTCTGCGCATAGGAGGGCACGGTGGCCAGGAAGGCAGCGAAGAGGCGGCGGCCGATGGGCTGCTGCTCACACAGGCTGTGGAAGTCGTGGGGCAGCTCCTGACGCAGCGGCTCACAGCTCTGCAACGTGGGTAGCACCAAACTCCGGCGCCTCCGCTGCAGCTCCCGACTGTCGGCCTCGGAGCTCTTGCGTGCCTGCAGGTAGGCTGTATTGGCGATGAGGTTGTCCAGGCCCCCCATGTCCACCATGGCTGAAAAAAGACAATGCACCGGCCACTTTCCCTGTCTGTGCCCCTGGGACAGGCAGCAAGGCGCTGGTGCTGTTTGCTCCTGTAAGAAGCTTTGCTGCCTATGTATAGCCAGGCTGGTGAGGGCCTAGCCTCTTAGCTCCTGGCCACCCCCTCCCCAGGAGGCAGTCCCCCCACCCTCCAGGAGGCAGGGCCCACTAATTCTCCAGGGTCATCTGCATAACTCCCCACAAACATCTGTGACCCCAGTTCACAGCAGCCTTCAAAACTGCTATCTGAAGAAGGGAGTTTGTTGGTTTGGGACCATCCCTGGCACAGGACTAACTCCTGGCTCTGTGCTTAGAGATTTCACCTGGTGTGAATTTGGGTACCATATGGGGTGCCAGGGATCAAACCTGGGTCCATCACGCGCAAGGCAAGTGCCCTACCGCTGTACTATTGCTGGGTCCCCAGGAATAAAGCATTTTCACATTTTTGATTGGTTGGTTGGTTGGTTGATTGGTTGGTTAGTTTTTCTGTTTGCCTTTTGTTTTTTTTGGGCCACACTCAATGGCACACAGGGGTTACTCTCGCCTCTGCACATAGAAATCACTCCTGTGGGCCCGGGAGATAGCATGGAGGTAAGGCATTTGCCTTTCATGCAAAAGGTCATCGGTTCAAATCCCGGTGCCCCATATGGTCCCCCGTGCCTGCCAGTAGCAATTTCTGAGCATGGAGCCAGGAGTAACCCCTGAGCACTGCCGGGTGTGACCCAAAAACCAAAAAAATAAATTAAAAAAAAAAAAAACAAAAAACAAAAAAAAC
>PVKC010044992.1:0-11494 GCA_004027635.1 Crocidura indochinensis | reverse complement strand
TGACCCAAGAAGAGGTTTTATTGTTCTCATCCAACTTGAAACTTGTTGAGAGAGAAAAAAAATCAGCATGACATAGCAGAGATAATTACCTCTAAATAGGAGTTAATGAGCAGCCTTGCATCTTACATTTGTATATTTGCAATTTTGGCATTGAATTGCAAAGATTTAAACATGATATTCATCAGGCAAAACTATAGAAACACAAATAAAAATAAGTGAATGGGGCTACACCATCTGCCTGAGCTTCACAAGATCATTGCTGGAAATGCAGATAAATGCAGTGATGGAGGCACAGAGACAGAAGGAGTTAATAGAAGATTGAGCAAAATAAAAAATGTGGCCAAGGCAAGATACTCAGAGGATGAACAGACTAGAAATGAGACTGAGGAAAAATCAAGATGGAATGGAAAGTGATGGAAAGGTCTCCAATCTTTGCATTGTTCTCCATTCCACCAATGGAAGATATGAACTTTCCACTACTCTCAATTCCCCCTTGGAAATTCATAAGCATGTGATTGGGAAGGAGGAAAAGAAAAAGTCAAGAAGACAGAATCAGTGTAAGAAAGACAGAAATAGAGATATAGATTCTGGGGTGATGTTGGGGACCAGTATTTCTTTACTGGTGCCCATTACTGTGACTATCTATCTCAGACACAGAATGCTCCAGAGTCCCTCTCTCATCCACAGGTGTTTGAGCTCTTCCCTGGCTTGTTGAAGCACTTCCCTGGCTCACACAGACAATTAGTCAAAAATGTGTATAAAATTATCAACTTCATCAATCGCATTGTGGAGAAGCACAAAGAGACCTTGGACTGCACTGCTCCCAGGGACTTTATTGACAACTACTTGATCCAAATGGATAAAGTGGGGCTTGGGAGTGGAGGGGTGAAAAGTGGCCGTGTGATAAGGGAAAGAAAAGAAGTACTAGGAGAAGGGCAGGAAGGGAAGAACAGAGGATGGAGGGGGGATATTTGGAAAAAATGCAATCTGATAGAACATCAAAGAGTAGGAGAAAGAGATATACAAGAGACCAAGAGAGCCACGTTTGCTGAAGGAAGATCTGGGGTAGTGTGAGACAACAGAAAACAGAATAGAAATCCGAATAATTTTACATGTATACTAAAACTTCATATTTCCATGACTTGAATTCTTTCTTTCTATAAAGGAAAAATCTGACCCCAATACTGAATTCCATCAGAAGGACCTTATCATCACTGCATTCACACTTTTATTTGCTGGCACAGAAACCACAAGCACCACTCTCAGAAGTGGAATCCTGCTCATGCTCAAGTACCCTCATGTCACAGGTAGGCATAATTTGGCCTGTTGACAGAAGGGTTTTTGTCCCCTTTGTCAACAGCATGTGACTAGAGTTCTGTCCAAAGAAAATGTGACATGTGAATCTCACAGAGAAGCACTGAAATGTCAACATGCTCCCAAACCAGTGAGGAAATTGAGTTGATGGATAAACAAAGATTCTCTTGATATGCTTGTCCAATTTTTCCCTATCACTTAAATATCAACTCACCCTTTTGTGTTCTCTTCATCCTTACATATCCTCATGCCTCTATCAACAGACCCATTCATTATCTTTACTTTCTTTAATTTGTGCAATCACATTATGCACTTACATTCTGTCATTCATGTTTTATTCAGACATTCTATTTGATTATGTTGTTATTTGATGTGTAGTATTTATCTATAATCAATGAGCAGCCTGTCATTGATTTATTACAAATTAATTTATTCATATGTATATCCCTTGTATGAACTAGACTTTAAATTGTTTTTCCAATTGTGCTCACTCTCGTTATTAATGCATCCATTCATCAGGTTTGAATTTAACTTTAAGTTAATTTATTTTATCATTTCCATGGTCCTATGTGAAATCTTTGATTCTTTGATTTTTATTAATTTTAATGATTAGATTCATTCATGTATTAATCCTTCATATGTATGTCAACCATGTAGTTCATGGACTTTTCTTAGTTTAGCAATTTCTCATTAATTTGCTTAATTACTTTTACTTTCATTAATATATATGTATATATACATGGATATATATATACTTTCATAGGATTTGTTTGAATGACTGTAATTTGTAGATATTATGGACTATTAATTTATTTAGTTAGGGTTTCAACTAATGGCACTCAATTATCATGTCAAACTCTGCTTAGGATCTTGATTATGAGCCCATAATGTGGCAGATTTTGCAGATGGTTCTCCTGCATGGAAACTATGTGCTCAGTTATTGAATTATTTCTCTGCCTTACTTATTAATTAGTGACATCTTAATTAGTATACTGATAAATACAATCTGTGTTAGTGATTATTATTTTATCTTCCAATTAATCAGTTGATGTATTCCTTTATCTATCCAGCTATTTATTGGATTATCTAGGATTCTTTCACTATTAAATTCTTTCTTAAACAGCTCAATAATTTATAATGAACGATATGGATATTCATGTTATATACATCTTAGAGGGGAATTCTTGGTATCAAATACCCAATCCAAAATTCTATGCATGTGTGGACTACTTGCTATGTACATGTGTGTACTTATGCACATGAATAGAAAATACATATCATTCATTTGGTTTTAAAGAGTGAGAATTCTTGTTGCTTTTATTACTCCCATATCTCCACCAGCACAGCTTTAGATACAAATGTTGTGCTGTGATATTTCCTTTAGGGTTTCCTGGTTCATTTACCTATGAGCTAAGAGAGTAGTTTTCTTACTAAATGCTTCTTTGAATGCATCTCAGTTCCCCCTCTTGTGTACAGAGAGAGTGCAGAAAGAGGTTGATCAAGTGATTGGCTCACATCGTGCTCCCATCCTCAAAGACCGAACCAACATGCCATATACAGATGCAGTCATCCATGAAATTCAGAGATTTTGGGATATTTTCCCTACTGGTGTGCCTCATAGTGTCACCAAGGATACACACTTCCGAGGCTACATGATCCCAAAGGTGAGGACAACCTGGTTCTCAATGTCTTCTCTGGGTTTCTCCTAACCCTTCAGTGGATTCTAACACTAGGGTGCTCTTCTTTCTCCACCTTTGGATGATGGAGAAACTGTCAAAGACTTCTGATCTTATGATCTTCCCTCAGGGCACTGAAGTATTTCCCATCCTGAACACTGCTCTTCATGACCCACAATACTTTGAGAATCCAGGAACGTTCAACCCTGAGCATTTTGTAGATGCCAATGGGGCACTGAAGAAAAGTGATGCTTTCATGCCCTTTTCAATAGGTAAGATGGATCATACCCAGGGGCCAGGGTACCTAGTCATCTGGAGATGATCTAGTAGAGATCTTTTCTGGGTTGAGAACTGAGAACCTTTCACTGTTATCACTGTCCTGATGATCCATTTTCACTTCAATCTCAGGGTCTATAGACTTGGATTGTATTTTATCTCAGCAAAACCATATTTGTTTCACAGTTCTCTGATCCCAGTGCTTTCTTGGGAACTGAAGATAGTATCTTGAATAATCACCCTGAGAATTAGGCATCTTTCTAGGAGATTCTAACCTATATTGCTTGCTAATTTTATTATATAGTGTCAAAAAGTGATCTCATTTATTAATGAATGTAGTTCCTTAATCCTCTTGGTACAGAAATGTAGAAGAAAATTATGGGTTCAATGAGGTAAAGTTGCTTGAAGGATGGATTTATGAACTATAGAACACAGAGTGGGCTTTAAAAGTCACTGGAGCACTGTTGTCTGCAGAAAGACTAGCAAAGACAAAGGTTGAAGCTGGGCTTTGCATGGTGTATCACATAAAAACTGGATGACTGGGCAATTTCTGTAGAATTTCAACATGCACTGTCTTATCTCTGTTTCCACTGTGGGGCCATCAGGATAAAAATTCCATGCAGATGTTCAGGAATCTTATTATCTGGGAGAAAGTAGACACTAACTAGTCCCAGAGTTTGATTTCTGTTAAATTGTCACCCAGGGTCTTTAATGTAGTCACCCAGCAGGATGCATTGGAATATCCAGTACTTTGGCTGCTTCCCTTATTTCATCTTGAATGGGATGAGAGATGGTAGTGAATATTGTTTCATCTTTACTATTATGACAGTGATGTAGGTTAAAAAGGGCACTCAGAGGAAGTGCAAGTGGCAGCTTCAAAGAAACCATTGGAGAGTTACAGGGAAATAAAGATTTACTACTTTATATATGGATATATATAGGTTATATAATAAATATAGACAGACTGAGGGAGATAATAATAGGCAGAGCAACTTACGAGGAGCAGAACTAGCTTGAGGCTAGTAGAAAACTTAGTAGGCTAGTATAAAACTATTAAATAGAAAACTTAATACAATAGTAAAACAAAAACCTGTGTGACAATAAATATAGGCAGAGAAAGAAACGAGGTTTATGGCCAGTAGAAAGATCAATCATGACAAATATGTTAGAACAGCAGAGATACCTGAAAGTGACACCAGAATGGGGAAGAGTTTGGAAAGAGAAAACAAGCTAATCTGGAAAGAGCTGGATTGCATAACCTCTGGTGAACAAACTTTCCAGCCTGGAAAGTTGCTTGAGTGAACCTAAGCTCATGTCTCTAAACACCTGATTCAGAAGCAAAAGACTTTCAGATAAACTCAGTGTCTAAGCCTCTCAAAATTTTAGAAACATACTGAAATACTTCTTTGTAAATCCTTTCCAAGGTCAGCAACTTTCTGATTATATAGTAAAGCTGGAATATCTCTCTTTGTACTTGCCCCCCACATCTGCATTTCAACTATCTGGGGAGGTTCTTCCTACCTTGAAGAACCTGATGGCAACCTTAGATTTCCATCGCTATTTTCTATACCTTATGGGTTTTTAACATTGAATTATGTGGTGTTTAATATGAGATCAATATCCAACCCTGATACAATAGGTACAGACTGAGACATATCATCTCTCTATAAAATATAAGCACACACTGAGACTGGCATGACAATTTTTGCCTTCCATGCTGCCAACCCAGGACAGACACGGGTTTGATTCCTAGCATTCCATATGGTCCCCTGAGCCTGCCAGAAAAATTTATGATCACAGACCCAGGAATAATCCCTGAGAAACACCAGGAGTGACCCCCAAACAAACAAACAAACAAAAAACAAAACAAAACAAGAAGAGCACACAACAACAATGACACCTCTGGATCTTTCAATTGGGCTGGTAATATTCTAGGAGGTGTTTTACTATTCACTATTTTAACCTTACAATGGGTCATCTTTCCACTTTAGAGGAAAAAATACTAAAGTGCTAAACTAAAAATAGATATACATCAGCAGGTATGGAAGGATAAGACACACATAATGATCAATCTGATGTGAGTGGGCTCACTAAAAGCTACAAATGCCACCTGAAGTATGTGGTAAAGACACCCAGAGATTGCAACTGGGATTGGATGTTAAGGTCTTCCCAATAGTCCATCTGGAATTCCAGCTAGTGTTCAACTTCAGGTGGATCTTTTGCACTGAACCCAAATATTTCTACTTTCAAATGAGACAAGGCATTGTTAGTGAAAGCCCTCCTCCCAAAACTAACACCCTCTCGAGTGAACCTCTGTTCCCATAGGAAAGCGCATTTGTCTTGGAGAAAGCATGGCCCGCTCAGAGTTATTCCTCTTCTTTACCACCATCTTGCAAAACTTCACCTTGGCTACCAACATTGCCCCTGAAGACATCGACCTCACTCCCATGGAGAGTGGATTGGCCAAACTTCCCCCCAAATACAAGATCAGCTTCATGCCACGACAAAGAGTTTGACAGAGGAACTCAAAGAACCCTGATGTTCATCATTAAGAATCCGTGCCTCTGTTGCAAGTGACCCCTGCCTCTCTCAATGTCTGCCTTCCTCATAGAGACCTTCTTTGAACTTTTGTCATTCTATTTCCTGGTAGCCCCTCCACAGGGAAATTCATCTTACAGTCTCACCACTGTCACATCTCTCCCTTGTGGGCATATTGGGGTCACACATTTATTTGTAGATTGGATTATATTCCGAGATACAAATCTCATTGGTTCTTCATAATGCTTGCATGTGGGACCAAGGAAGAAATTGAATTCAGGGTCTTAGGCCTGCAAGGCAAGTACTCCACAGAGATTCATTGCTAGGTATTAATTTGCTGTAAATCAGAAGTTAAATATGGATCTCACTAGAATAAAATGAAGGAGTCAATTGAACTGAGATCCTTTATTGGAGTTCCTAGAGGAGAATCATTTCTTTGATTTTATTTTTTGAGTGATCTATGTTCTTACTTTTATATCTCTTTTGGTTTAATTGATACAGTCTGAATCTCTATCTTTCCTTCACTATTTCCCCATGGTGCATTTCTACTGCTTTCTTCCCACACTGAATTTGAAGGACATTAATGAATATATGGCATCTTTCTGGATTAATAATATGCCATCACTTATAGTCGACCATAAAGTAACTACAATTAATAAAAAACGTATTCCTCCACTGTCATGTGTCCTTATATGGCAATATTTGGGGGTTGGTATTAGTATTCAGACCCTTCATGTCAGGGATTTGTTCTGATGTCATATTATCTGTACATATTATGAAGAACTATACAGTTGGCTCAGATCAATTTTCTATCCATTTGTTGCAACCCCTTAAAGCAATATGGGCAGTGTGATTGAAAGTTGATTTACTGATTCTAATATTCAAATAATCATGCAAAAGAATTGCAAATGCACAGTTTTAAATAGAAGACTAGTGTTGGAGGACAAAAAGTAAAAGCTCTATGAAAATGTAAATCTTAATTAATGTAGATAGCTTGGTATTGGGGTTGGAGATTCACAAAAGAAAGAACAATCAAACTTGAGTCATGAATATGGGCAGTTGAGCTTTGTTGTAGATGAAATTTTGTTTTAAGAGTGAAAGAATATATGTAGCAAATATTGCTGACAAAATGTTACATTATCCAAAATAGGATCATACTCATCTTCACAAATAGACTCATGCAGAGGAATGTACAAATCTATCAGGCAAATGCAAATCCTATTCCACAGGTGAATCATAGTGATTTAAGAGTTTACCCATGAGAAAACAGACACCAGAAACACTCTAGCAAGATCAAGTTTATGCCAGAACCTCTTTAAATATGCAAATCTTTGAACATAGATGCAGGTGCCAGGATGTATGATAAATACTTGCCTATATGAGAGCACACATAGGACTGGACTACATAGACATGCTCATGTACACATATGCCTGGAAATTGGGTAACCTCACACACAGATGCACACTGTTGTGGACTTTGTCTTGTGCTTACATCGAATTCTGGAGAGCAAAATAAAATGTCATTGGTCTGCATAAGCACGAAACATTGGTTTCCTAGTGACTTTGAACATTTGACAAAACTTATAAATTATTTAATTGAATTACTTCTCAGCCAGGTAAGAGTAAAGGAGGCTTATGGGGATGAGGTGGAGAGCCTATGTGTAGCAATTCAGATCATGGGTGGAATAGAGCAGACACATGTATGAGAGTCAGAAACCAAAGTTAGGAGATGGTAGATAGATTGAAGAGCCAGAGAAAGGAAAGAATTATTATGGAATGCATAAATAATCAGGGAATCAGTTATATTAAGATAGTTAAGATTAGATTAACAATTAATCAGGGAATCCACAAATAGAATAAGCAGTGAAGGGATTCAGTAGAAGAAAGGGGGAAATAAATGATAAAGTAGAGATAAAGTGTCCTGTAGAATCCATTGAGGAGAATCGGGAACCACAGTTTCAGACTCTCCTGTTTCTCATGCTCCCAAATAGTTTCTTGTGCCCCTCATTGGGAGAAATTAAAGGATTAATAAGAACAAAAAAAGCTATTTTTAGAGTTTCCATACCTGGTGTAAACAGTGCTTACTCTTTGTTCTGCACCCACTAAGAACTAAAGGCAGGATTGTGGACAATCTGGGGTGATAGACTCAATCCTGAATACACACATTCAAGGGAAAAACCTTACTCACTCTGCAATGGCTCCATTTCAGGAGCTATATTTCTTAAATTTTTGTTTTTCTCATTGACCTCCCTGTCAATGTCCCCCTTATTTGTCACGGCGAGGCCATGGGTTACATTCAAGCTTGTCTTTGTGCTCACCAAGGATTACATAGTTCCATTGTCATCTAAAGGTTATAAGTCTCTACCTCCCCAGTAGAATTCTTCTTTTATATGGAGTCTTTTTATTTGAAGAGGTAATTAGTGACATTCCGAGTGGTAGTAATTTGTGAGTTTAGCCTAAAAGAGTAGAAATAGACTTTACAAGTGGATCTGTACTGTTCCAGTTCTGTTGTTGAGGGTTAAAAGTATTTAAAATTAAATGACTTTAACCAATCAGAATAATGTACAGCAGGTAAGTAGCCTAGTATTCATATAGGCAGAATTTAATCCCAAACATCATAAATTTTCCTCTAAGTCTCACAAAAAGTGGTTGCTAAACAAATATTAGGAGTAAACTTTCAGCACTGCTACAATTTCCCTTCATTACAAATCTCTCCAAAACCAAACAAACCAAACTAGATTTATAGAGCAGCAGGTGGCAGTCTTTCCTCAGCAGAATTTTAAGTTAGGTATGTCTGTCCTACATGAGTTTCTATGATCTCAAAAAGTAGAGTCAAGTGAGAAGTTGGGAGAGACAGCTATGAGCTTTTAGTGATACTCAAGAGAAAGTTACAATGTTCTCAACAATATAAATCCTTGTTGAAAAAAAACAAAAATCTGTGAAGTCCACATAACAGATATAGTTATCTCTAAATGAGGAGTTAATAAAAAATTTTTGTGCTTTTCTTTTATATTTTTGCCTTTTTGACAATTATTTGCAATGATTTAACTATATTTAAAGCAATAGAAATCAGACAAGCAATAGAAATCCAAGCTCAAAAAGTGAATGGGACTGGGTATTCATCATGCATTTCATGTGATCATTTTTGGAGATGCAGAGAGGCAGAACGATGCAGAGAAATGCAGCAATAGATGCACAAAGGTTGGAAGATTCAAAGAGAGGTTTGAATAAAATAGACAATATGGCCAGGTCAGGATACTCAGAGAGATTATTAGAGATAAGACGTAAAGGAGTAAGAAAGATGAAATAGAAAGTGCTGTAAAAGGACCGAACCTTTGCATAGCTCTCCGATCCATTCATGAAAAATATATGAACGTTCCTCCACTGCTAGTTCCAACAACGAAAAAATCCTGAACATATAATTTTAGTAGAAAGAAGAGAAAGTTTCAAAGTCAAAATCAGTGCAAGAAGGACCCACCTATAGAGAAATAGAGAGATAGATCCTGTTGAAAAGTGTGGCCCAGTGTGTTTATTTTTACTGTGACTAGCTGGGACACAAGAGGTTCCAAAGTCTCTCTTTCACACACAGTTGTATGATCTCTTCTCTGGCCTCTTGAAATACTTTCATGGCTCACACAGACAGGTCATAAAAAATCTGCATGAAATCATTGCCTTCATCAGTCACAGTGTGGAGAAGCACCATGAGACTGTGGAATGCACTGCTCCAGGACATCACTGACATCTATTGATGTCATGAACAATTCATGAACAAACAAAGTGAGGCTTGAAAGAGGCTTAGAGATGGGAGGGAGGTAAGGAGTGTTATGTGAGAAGGAAAGGAAAAGAGGGGCAGGAAGGGAAGAACAGAGAATAGAGAGCGGATATTTGAGGGAAATGCAATGTGTTAGAATATAAATGAGTAAGCAAAAGAGATAGACAGACCAGGAGATCCACATTTGCAGAAATTTGATCTGGGATGGTGTGAGACAACAGGAAACAGATTAGAAACTCAGGGATTTTTACATGTGCATCAAAACTTCAGGTTCCCATGACTTAAATTCTTTCTTCATATAAAGGAAAATTCTGACTCCAATACTGAATTCCATCAGAAAAGCCTCATCATCCCTACATTCTGACTCTTCTTTGCTAGCACAGAGTCCAACAGCATCCTGGTAAGCTGTGGTTTCCTGCTTATTCTCAAATATCCCCATGTCACAGTTGAGAGAAGGGTCTCTATCACCTTTATGAACAACAGAATATGCTCCCAATCAATTCAGTATGGATTGGGTTGGTGGATGAACCAAGATTCTGTTGATATGTTTGTCCAATTTTTCTTCCACTGCTTAAGTGCCAACTTACCTCATCCATGTTCTCTTCATCACTATATACCCTCATCCAACTATCCACTTACTTACTCATTTATCTGTCTTTTTTTTTTTAATTTGTTGATTTACCAAAATGCACTTAGAATCTGTCATCCATGCCTTATTTCATTTTAATTATTTGGATTATAGGATTCATCTATTAATCTATTAATGAAGAACAACCTGTCATTGATTTATTGGCTAACTCATTTATTCATGTATACATCTGTAGAAATTTTGAACTATTACATATTTTATTTAGGGTCTCAACATATGGTACTCAAATACCACTCCAAACTATGTGCTCAAGGATTTTGATTATGGAGCTATCTGGTGTGAGATTATGAAGATGGTTCTCCCACATGGAAAACATGTACTCAGTTATTGAATTATTTCTGTACTAATTATTGATTGGTGATGTATCAATGATTCAATTCAATCTGTGTTGATAATCCTTGTTTCTCTCTCCACTAATGAGATGTAGTCATCCAGGAGATTCAGAGATTTGAGGACCTTATCCCTATGGGTGTATCTCATACTGTCACCGTGAGTACATATTTATGAGGATAAATTATCCCAAAGGTGAGGACACCCTGGGTCCTCAATGTCTTCTGTGGGTTCCCAGTAGAAACATTATGATTCTATCACTAAGGTGCTTTTCTTCTGCAGTCCACCTATGAAAGAGGGAGGGAATATCAAAGACTTCTGTCTTCCCTAAAGGCACTGAAGTACTTCCTATCCTGAATACTGTTCTCCATGACTCATTACTTTGAGAATATAGAAACCTTAAACCCTGAGCATTTTCTAGATACTAATGGGGCATTAAAGAAGAGTGATAATTTCATATCTTTTTCAATAGATAAGATGAATATTTTTTTCTGACACACAGGGGCCAGGGCACTGGAACATCTGGAGCTGACCTCGTAAGATTTTGTCTTGGTTGTAAACTTAGAATCTTCCTCTGTTATCATTGTCCTGATGATTCATTTTCACTTCAGGGTATGTAGACTTGGAATGTAGCTGATCTTGTCTACACCTCAGCAAAACCATATTGGTTTGACACTCTGAGTCCAGACTGAAACTAATGTGCTTAAACATGCCGCTAAGTTATGGGCCTCTCTTTAGGAGATTTCCCACCCAAATTTCTCACCAAATTTATTTATGGTGTCTAAATATCTCATTAATGAATACTTGCTGTTCCTTAGTCTGTTTGGCATCAGCAGAAGTGCTCAGGGACACACTTAATGAATATATTATATTATATATGATATGATATGATATGATATGATATGATATGATATGATATGATATGATATGATATGATAT
>PVKC010044991.1:0-11479 GCA_004027635.1 Crocidura indochinensis | reverse complement strand
AAAAAAAAAAAAAAAAAAAAAAGAAAATCTAATATCATGCCTTTCCCAACCTCTTTTAGGATTCTGGGCTCAGGGCCTGCCCCATCTAAAAGAGTTCTGTCTCAGGGCTGGAGTGCTAGCACAGTAGTAGGGTGTTTGCCTTGCATGCAGCTGACCCAGGACAGATGTAGGTTCGATTCCCAGAATCTCGTATGGTCCCCCAAGACAGGGGCAATTTCTGAGAGCAGAGCCAGGAGTAACCCCTGATCATCCCCAGGTGTGGCCCCAAAACAAACAAAGTAAAATAAAAAGAGTTTTGTCTCTTCCTCTTCCCAGGCTGCTGTGGTCACACTCTGTGCCCCCAACTGCAACAGAATTGATTAACCTTCCCACTGGTGTCAAAGAAGAAAGGCCAAGTGATTTTATCATGCCTTTTTTCCTCATCACTATTGCTCTCCTTTCTCAGCTTAGGACCAGTTGCCCTTTTGTTTTCAATTCTTTCTTAAGTACTAAGTGAAGAAACCTATGGAGGTGAAACTGCAAGTAGGTGGGATTCCTTTTTTATCTGTTACCCCTGGGTTGCTAAACTCTGTGTGAGTGAACTTTCAGACCTTAGACATTTCTTTCCATTTTAGCTGGATTATTTTTCCTGTGGTATCTATCCAGAGTCACTTCTGCCTTTCCTCAAAGATGTCTTCGCTTATGTCCCATCTCCCTTTGGAGAAGATGTTTTTCTTTATGTTGTAGACCTCGTAATTCTTGGCTTTCAAAAGGATTCTGGAGGTGTCTGGAGTTGAGGATGTGTGTGGCTGATTGCTGGGGTCTCCTCTGTGTCTGACAGCCCCCAGTATGGTCACTGGAAGAAAGTCCCAGTCAAGCAAATGCTGCTCCTTAGAGCCAAGGGGTGTGACAGGTGTCAGAAAAAGGGTGGCAAGAGTGTGTGGTGAACAGAAAAGTTCCCCAGAAGGAATCCACCATGATTATACCTCATACTTTTATTTTTGCTCCTGAGTCCCTCAAAACTTGGAATCTCCTGGAATAAAGGAAGACTTACCATCCATTTCTTCAGAAAGAATTCTCCAGTAGGGGAAATAGGAAAAGAGAAAGAAAAAAACTCTGAAAAAGAGGAAAATCATCATAATGGTTTCCACAGACTGCTTTAGATAGAAAGAGAGAGAATGATGCAATGCAATAAAAGACGATCCTTGGTTGACCCTGGATATTTCCCAGACCCACAGCCTAGGGATCGGGCTGGCACAGGCTCCCACATCCATGCCTCCGTTTTGAATTTTAAGATGCAATCTTTTTGTAAATTAATATTTAATTCTCAACCAACTCCAGCACCTCATTATGGAAGGGGGCCTGTTCTTTGCCAGATTCATTCAAGGGAACCTGCTGGGTTTGAGTGTAGGTGTCAGCAAACATTTCCCAGTGTGGGCTAATGGGGAAATGTTTATTTTGTAACACTCCTCCCTGACTAAAAATACAATTATGTGACATATTTTATGTGGCTAGGGGGATTTGGAGTAAAGTTTCATATCCATAATGTATCCTACCTAAGAGGGAGAAACTTGGTTCCAATATTTTTCCCCCTTTGGCCTAGACAGGATGCTCCGTCCTGGGTAAAAGTTCCCTCATAGGCATTTTTCTTTACACCCTGAGGAAAAAATAGGTCAGGAGCACAAAAGAATATTTGGTTCGAGATCTTGAATCCTGGAAGGAGTCTGTCGTCAAATCAATACTTTATCACTAAACTATATATACTCCCGTGCCAACCCAGGAGATGTCTTTTGAAAGAGGTGAATTGGGTGTGCAAATTCTTTTCATAATGGTCTATAAATATATGCATACTTCAGCCCCTGAGGGCTATGTCTTTACTGAAATTATTAAAAAAAAAAGGCAAAAGTTTCCACAAAGTCATTTTTCTGCTTTTGAAAGGATAACATTTAGAGTCAAGTTAAAATGGCCTTTGCCAGAGTAATTACCCTTTAAAGCGAAGCTTGCCAAGATTTTACTTGGAGCTGCAGAGGCTGGCAATGCCCTTGCTCTAGACACACGCCAGTTCTTCCAGCAACCCTGGGAAAGAGACTGTCCTGCTAGACTGCGCTGCAACATTAATATAAATCACATGTCCTACAGGGTGGAATGTGATTATCTGCTATGTGAGGGCTTTGTCAGGAGAAGCCAGAGGAATGGCAATAGTATACAAGACCGAATCCCACGAAGGTCCCAGCCTTTCTCTTTTATATGTCAGACAATGCCTGTGGGTGCCTCCGTGAATAAATACCAGGACTCAGTGTCCCAGGCCCAAGGCAAGTTTATGAACAGAGGGATCATTTATGTGACGGTTGCATCTGGATCGTGTGGTGATTCACAGACTTGGAATCACTGGAAACAAGGGTAGAGATCTGTGATGGTTTAAAACAACATTTGATTAAATAAAATTTAAAAAATAATAAAAAAAATAAAACAACATTTGGGCTCTTGTTAAGTCAAGTAGTCTGTTTATTAATTAGCATTTTCTTGGTAGTTCTGTTAGGAAGACAATCATTTGTCTCTAAAATAGAAACTTTTGCTAGAAGGTTAAATAGAAAACTTAAAAGTGGAAATTATGGGGCCAAAGTGATAGCACACATGCTTTGCATGTGTCCAAGCTGGGTTTGGCCAACACATATGGTTCCCCAAAACTTCCAGGAGTGATGTCTGAGTGCAAAAAGCCAGGGGTAACCCCTAAGCATCACTGGGTATGGCCCATAAAAACAAACAAAAAATAGTGGAAATTATTTTTTGGGCGCGGGGGGTGGGGTGGGGGTGGGCCACACCTGGTAGTATTCAGAGCTTACTCCTGAGCTTTCAGGGTTTGGGTTTGGGAAACCATATGGGATTCTGGGGATAGGAGCTGGGCCGGCTACTTGCAAAGCAAGTACTTTATGCCCCATCGTCTCTCCAGCTCCGAAAAGGTGAACACATAGAAGAATAAAATAATTAGAAGATTTATTTTTACATAATAGTGATACAGTGAAATGGGCCTGAGGAGTTAAACTATACACATTATTAGAAATAAAATTTACCTTCTAATGCAAATACAATGGGAAGTACAGAAATATAACTTCAAATAAATGTTCATGCATCAATTCATGGTCTGTTCTATATCATTGTTTTACCTGGTAAAAGGCAGTTATTGGCTACAATGTGAGTTTCATCAGCTTAGAAAATATTTTTCTTCCTCAACATCCTATTTTCTCTTCATAATTTGTTTTGAGACTTTAATCCATCTCCCCCTAAGTCAATGATTGGCTCCTAGTTGTCATTGTATAAAAATAGTGCTGCCTTTTGTGATCCTACTCAACGTGTAAACAGTAGTCATTCTTTTTTATGTACCTTAATTTACCTTGATCTCCAATTTAGGAAGGAAAAGTAATTCTGTTATTTGGTATTTGAAACCACTCTCTATGTTTATCTTCTTTGGACTGTTCACAATTTCAGAGCTCTCTTAATCACATTTGCTTTCATCCTTCATCTTTCCAGGAAAAAGAATTTTTTTTTTGGCTACATTAGAATCATTCCTCTTTTCCCCCCATCATATTATTGCATTTCTCTGGACTTTCTCCAGCTTCATTTTTCTTCCAAGCAAAAAGATGTTTTTTAAAAAAGCAAAAAAGTTATTTGGGGAATAACATTGGTACAGTTTATTATTTTTCCTGCTTCATTAAACTCCAGTTTGCAATACCAACAGCTGTTAGTAAAGCCAAAAGTTAGTTAAGTCAGTAAATAGTTTCATTTAAAAATGGAAGTGTTGACACAGGCATAATGTTCCAATTTGCTAATCCTTTGGGACACCCACACATACAGACATGAAACTAATTTTGCGCACACACCCTCACTTCAGAATGTTCAAGATCGAGAAAGGGTTACTGACCTACCATAGCCTCTAGTCAGTGATCAATAAATTGATCCATCGAGAGTGTTGATACATTTATATAAATATTCAATGTGACTTGTCATGAATTCAAATTAATTATAACTTCCCACAAGTGAATAGCTGGCGAGAGCTCACAAACATGGTTTAGACCAACCCTGTGAGGCTAATTGGTAATATCTCAAATATCCAAATTGTTGTCTTTCTTATACACTTAAAGTTCTTTTGCTACAGTGACTGTGGTCGCCACTTTGTCAGCAGCAGAGGCAGAAAGATCAATGGATTTTAGTTTGGGCTGTTGGGGTTATAAGAAGAGAGAGGTGGTTTCTATCTATAAATCAAGAAGAAGCACAGAGAGGGTTTACTTCGGTGTATTGTTGCTATTCCAAAGTTTCAACATTCCAACTCTTATTTTCAAATCAGAAGAAAGGAGAAAGGCTTCTTTGAGTAGAAGAGCTATAGCAGAAGTAGGACCATAATGCTGAACTTAGAGAAAGCAAAGATTGAGTTTGTGGGGCAGCCGGATGGAAGTCAGAAAGAGGCCTAATTTGGCCTGAAAGATGGGGATAGTTTAGGAAGCACATTCCTAGTTGGGAATATCAAGCAGTAATGAGGTCTATTCTTGCTCCATTTTGGGGTAATTGCCCCTAGTTCAGGACTTTGGAGAGGGGTGAATGCCTGGTAGGAATGCATCTATTGAAGGGTAATAAATCATCCAGAATAAACTTTTTTTTCCAGACCAGGATCTTTGTTTGTGATTTAACTTTTTGGTCGTTGATGTCTCCAGACTCTTTGTTGTTGTTGTCGTCTTGGGTCACAACCACATACCTAGTGATACTCAGGGCTCTGTACTCCTTTACTTGGTGCTGGGATACTCTGGTGTTCTGTACATGATGCTGGAGACTGAATTCGGGTTAACTGTGTGAAAGGCAAATGCCCTACCCATGCAGTATCTTTCCTTCCCCCAGACTGTAACTTCAGTTGTTCCCTTTCACTTTCACCAGACATTTGTTTTCATCTTCCATTTTCATTCTTCTTTTTCTGCTTAGTAGAGAGGCATTTAAGGATGAGCCTTGGCAGGACTGAAAGCTCAGTGCACCTTTGCCTGCCTCCTCCCTTGTCAGAATTTGCCCTCCCCATCACTTCACCCTGTGCCACTGCAATCAGAGGTCATACCTTTCTAAGAAGAGGATCCTTGTGAGCCATTCCCAAGGGGATTATCTGAGTTTAACCCTCAGTATCTTCATCCTAATGGCAAGCTTTATAAGGTAAGGTTCCAAGCCCAGTGAAATTTCCAAAAATTGGCAACTTGGCAACTTCAAAAGGATAACTTGACATTTTTTTTTTTGGTTTTTTGGGTCACACCCGACAGTGCTCAGGGGTTACTCCTGGCTCCATGCTCAGAAATTGCTCCTGGCAGGCACGGGGGACCATATGGGGCACCGGGATTCGAACCGATGACCTTTTGCATGAAAGGCAAATGCCTTACCTCCATGCTATCTCCCGGGCCCCGACATTTTTTAATGTTGTGAATGAGAATATTAAAAAGAAAGAGAATTCTCACTCAATATGTCAATACTACCAAGAGAAAGTATATTTTAAATTAAGATGTCTCATACATGGGGCCAGGCGGTGGCGCTGGAGGTAAGGTGCCTTGCCTGCGCTAGCCTAGGACGGACTGAAGTTCTATCCCCCGGTTTCCCATATGGTCCCCCAGGCCAGGAGCGACTTCTGAGAGCATAGCCAGGAGTAACCCCTGAGCGTCACCGGGTGTGGCCCAAAAACCAAAAAAAAAAAAAAAAAGATGTCTCATACAACAAAATATTCCTTCTTTTAATGTTATCATTTTGTAAAATTTAATCAATCCAGTCATGATTCTGACCAGCATCACAATCAAGATTTTCCCATCACCTCAAAATAATCTTTTATGCCAGAGTGATAATAATACAATTGGTAGGGCACTTGTATGCAGACAACCCATCATATTCAATTCCCAGCATTTCACATAGTTCCCTGAAACAAACGAGTGTGCCCCAAACAAACAAACAAATAAATAAACTATAAATAATGACAATTATCTATATGTCTGTGTAAATTATGCAATATGTCTGTGTAAAATTATGTCTGTGTAACAGTATCTGTCTCACTCCCAACAAAGAGGTGTTTTCTGTGACTACATATATATTTTTATAGTAATCACGATTACATTTATTATATTGTTCTCAGAATTTAACAGCCTGTATACATTTTCAATTTATAAGTTTAAATATTTTTAAAATAATATCTTTTTTTTTGTTTTTTTTTTTTTTGAGCCACACCCGGTGATGCTCAGGGGTTACTCCTGGCTATTCGCTCAGAAGTCGCCCCTGGCAGGCACAGGGGACCATATGGGGAACCGGGGGATCGAACCACGGTCCGTCCTAAGTTAGCGCAGGCACCTTATCTCCATCGCCACCGCCCGGCCCCCAATAATATCTTTTTTTTAAGCACCATGATTACAAATGTATTTGTAGTTGAGTTTCAGTCATATAAAGAACACCCCCTTTCACTTGTGCAACATTCCCACCACCAATGACCCCCATCTGTCTCCTCTCCCACCCCCTGCTCTTTTTCTAAAATGTCAGTTTAAAAGAATCATGTACTATGATTTCTTTCATTTGATGCATTGAGCCTGTGCCGTAGAGATGCATTTGATAAACTGTTGGATGACCCATAAAGTGTGTCTGTGTTTTTGCCACGCACTATCCCACTGTTTGACTATTCTATGACTTATTTATTCAATGCATTGAAGGACATTTGGGTTGTTTCTTGGTATGAGTTAATTGTGGTTAAATACCAACACTTAGTTAAAATTAATCTTAGCCAGAACCACCACAAGTAGAGGAAAGGGTAGAGTTTCAGAATAAAGGCTAGTTCCTGATCCAGTATATAAATGGTCTATGAAAAAGCTGCTCACAGGGTAGGACGTTGGCCCACTGGCAGAACACTGGCCTTGCCCTTGTGAGGTCCTAGATTGAATTTCTGTCGTTGCATGTTCCCCAATACCACTAGGAGCAATCTTGAGCACAGCCTGGTATGCCATGCCACCCCTAAAATAACCAATCAACCAACCAACCAAACAAACAAACAAACAACAGAATCTACCTGTACTTGACATGTGGAAGTCATTTAGAAAGTATTGCACTTGGGCTGGAGCTCTAACACAGCAGTAGGGGATTTACCTTGCATGCAGCTGACCCGGGCTTGATTCCCGGCATCCTATATGGTTCCCTGAACCTGATCCATTTTCTGAGGGATGATTTCCGAGCACAGAGCCAGGAGCAACCCCTAAGCGCCACCCGGGTGTTGTCCAAAACCAACCCACCAAACAAAAAGTACTGCACTAATTCAATGGCATGTGGACCACATGGTACCAAATCGGACACCCTTAGGAATTGAAGGGCAAGAGCGATGATGTTCCAATTTTCTTTGCTGCTTCTGCTTCCATTTCGACTCCTGGATCTGCCTGAGCCTCTGTCTGAGGATCAGCTGTAGTAGTCTCCGCACATCCCTATGGATACTCCTCCTCTAGGACCCATTACCTGGACCACTGGGGTCAGGAATTGACGCAAATGGACCTGTTGTTAGCTCAGGCTCGCGTCGCATCTTCTTAGTCATCCTCACTATTGCAAAACATTAAGCCAAAGCCCAAGCTTGACCATGGCCAAGACTTTGAAGAATGCACATAAGCTCCAGACACCTTCTAACCTTTAGAAATTTTGCATCAAAGGGGGCAAATGCCCATAAAACATTTGCCTTTTACAAATGCACTTTTCTGAGGTAACTGTCACCCCCCCCCCCAAGCACACAGCATCTCAAGCCAACCTGAGAGGCCTTAAATGTCAGCGAAGTTTGATTAATCGCAGCGGTTCACTGTGGACACAGGAAAAGCCCTGGCATCAGGGGATGAAATATGTGAACTCCGCATTTCTATTTTTGGTCACGCTCTGCAGTGTGGCTCCTAGAATAAATTGCCCTGCACACACAGCAGGATCCAAGGAAACAGTGCTGACGGCCTCTCCCCTCACACTGCGCCATCTGAGAAAGATGGACCAGGGCTTAGTTGTGTCCTGAAGGAAAAACAGATTCCAGCTACAACTGTGGCCCCTGTCCAGTGTATTGGATCTTGCTCAAGAGAAATACAAGGGAATATTTATTTATAGCTGCTCAGCTCCCTTTCAGACACACTCCAGATTTCTTCTTCTTCCTGACATCAAATAATTATAATCAATGATTATGGAAACATTGAGCCATTTCAAGGCAGACTAGGAGGAAACCTTTGTCATCTGTCTGACTTTGCTGCCTGAAATCCTGCCTCTAGCTATGGGCTCTATTGACTGTGGTTTATTTCTTTCATTATATTTTTCATATCTGTCAAAATGAGGAGATGCCATTGGGGATGTGGAATTAATTATTGTAAAGATTAGACTGCCTGATACAGAGCACTCCCTCAGGGTGGGATGGGAAAATGGGAGAAGATGGCCACTTCCATCAGGGTAATTTCTAAAAGAGTTTTTCTCTTCGGGTTTACATGCTGGTCTTGCACATGGTTGATCCCCTTCAACCCTCTGAACTGCATCTGCCCCCCCCCATACTACCAAGAGTAAAATCTGAACATGTTCAGGTGTAGCCCAGACCCTACTCCTCGAAAGAAAGAAAGAAAGAAAGGAAGGAAGGAAGGAAGGAAGGAAGGAAAAAAAGAAGAGAGAAAGAAGAAAGAGAGAAAGAAAGAGAGAGAAAGAAAGAAAGAAGAGAGAAAGAAGAAAAACACAAAAAAGAAAGAAAGAAGAAAGAGAAAAGAAAGAGCAAAAGAGAGAGAAAAGAAAGAAAGAATAAAGAAAGAAAGGAAAGAAAGAGAGAAAGAAGAAAGAAAGAGAGAGAAAGAGAGAGAAAGAAAGAAAGAAAGAGAAGAAAGGAGAGAGAGAAAGAAGAAAGGACAAAGACAGAAAGAAGAAAGAGAAAAAGAAGAAAGAGAGAGAAAGAGAAAGAAAGAAAGAGAAGAAAGAAGAGAGAGAAAGAAGAAAGAGAAAGACAAAGAAAGAAAGAAGAAAGAGAGAAAGAGCAAAAGAGAGAGAAAAGAAAGAAGAAAGAAAAAGAAAGAAAGAAAGAAAGAAAGAAAGAAAGAAAGGAAGAAAGAAAGAAAAGAAAGATATTTTCCCTTTAGGCATCAAATGGGGATGAGAACAGGTACCATTTCTCAGCACCTTGAAAGGACTTGTGGCTAAAGTCAGAAGTCAGAGCAGCTCAAAAGAAATAGAGGGGCTGGAGAGATAGCATGGTGGTAGGGCATTTGCCTTGCATCAGAAGGACGGTGGTTAGAATCCCGGCATCCCATATGGTCCCCCGTGTCTGCTGGGGGCTATTTCTGAGCGATGCCGGGTGTGACCCAAACCCCACCCCCCAAAAAAAATAGAGAGTGTGGATGGGCTCTAAGTTGAAAAGGTTAGACTGAGACTCTTTCCTGGGACCATTCCTGCCTTGGTTTGTCCCTTTGGAAAGAGCAGGGGTGAGGATGTAAGATGCCAATGCACTAGATTAAGTTCAAGTTCAAAGACAAGAATACCAGAGAGGAGGTTGAACCTTTCTTAAAAAGTTTCTTAAAAACTTCAGAGTGCTGTTAGTTTTGCACTTTGGGAACCCTCAGAACTGAGTAAATGCTGGCAGGTAGACAGAAACAGCTCTACCCACCCACTGGTCAGGAAGACTGACTGACCACCTGGCCCCCTCCCAGAGCCCTGGCTGCTGGGAGCAGAGGTTCTTCTTGTTTCAAAATTCTTGGTGTGTGGCACAGCACTGGCAAAGCCTCAACCCCTCACTTGGCACCTGTCACTTCCCTGTCCTTTATGTAAAAGGTTGTATTTCCCCCTGCTGGGCCTCCTATTTCTCCAGGATTTCTTCCACACCACCTGGCCAAAACTTTTCTGCCACTACAGGCCCAGGAATTCTGGGAAGGGAAGAACTCGGCCTGCTCTGGGCATGGCCACAAATCCTCCACCTTGCTAGCAGCCAGGATTGATCTCACCAGGCCACCATGAGTGTGCAAAGAACCTGCCTTTCTCTCATAGGTCCTGGAGAGATCTGAGTGTACCTCACCCCTTGAGATTTCAAGGAACCAAAGGGTGAAGATTTTTCTGTTCAAACTCAGAACTTCTCTGCCCTGGCTATGGGCCAAGATACCCACACGTGCCCAGCCTGAATGCTTCATGCTTGGGGCCTCCCCACTTTGCTTATGTGTCAAGGCCTGGCAGCTGTGGCAGCAAATAGGATCAGACCATACAGGCTTTAATTCTGTGTAATGTGGCCGTGAAAATGGGCTTAAGTGCTTTTCAGTATGGTCATTAGGTCCCTCTCAACTTCCCTTCCCCGTGAAACCCTGCATGAGTCATGGCTGGAGAATGCCCCTCCGCCCCCCTGCCCCCATGTCCGGAGTAGCAGAAAGGCTGACATCCTGGGGCTTCTCTTCCTGGCAGTAAACCCCATGGTACCCGAAATGATGGTTACGAGGGATGCAAGGCCAGAACCTCGGGGAGCCCATAACTTGGCAGAGCTGGGGATGCTCTTGAATTGTTTGCTCTGTCCCAAGTGGAAGATGGGTGTCTGCAATAGCTTTCTCAGAAGCAGGGCTAAGAGGGCACAAATGGGGGGTTACCTGGCTAAGTCCCCAGACCTTTGCATGATCTCTTCCAAAACTCCATCCTGTTTGCTTCCCAGGTCAGTTGGGTACTTTTGATCATTCCAGACAGAATCTTACCTAGGCCTCTGCTCAAACTTACTATACCCACAAAGGCCCATAGACCAGGGACTCAAACTACAAGAGGAAGGCTGCTTCCTTCCTGTGCCTATGAAGGCAAGGCCTGTTCTGAGGCTTCTTCATGACTTCTTCATGGCTCCATGAGCTGGACTCTTCTCTCTGTGTATCTCCCTTCCTCCTCTCCTTGCTCACGCTTGGCTATGCATGTCTCCTGCTGGATATCTCTGCCCACCTGTTCTCTCCTGGCCAGTCCTGCACAGCCTCTGTTTGCTTTGACCATGTTCAGAGAATCTCATTCTTTCAGCCATGTTTGACGTTCTGCTACTTGTACAGTGAGGCACATGTCCCTGGTGGTTCCATCAGTGGAACAGCAGATTGATGAAATGTTTGTTTTCCTTGAAAGAATTTACATTTTTATAAAAACCAGTTCATTCTGATTTATTGCATCCTGAGCTACTTATTAAAGTGAGTGGAGAGGATTAAAAATTAAATGATTTTATTATTGGTGTCACCGTTTATGTTAGTTCCTGTCCTGCTCAAGTCATGGATAGAGGTGGCCTTGTGGACTTAGCCGCTCATCTCACAGGCTAAATCCAGTCATAGAAACTTCACAGGAGCAGACTTAATGAAAAAAGAATATTAATGATGTCAGAAATTAGGATCCCAGAATAGTGTGGTTTCAAGACTGCACTGCTTCAACACTGAATGATCTTATCATAGACTGGTCTTCTCTCCATTTTTGTAGCCTTCATGTAGGGTTTAATTTTGGGGAGGAATGAGGTGGTAGTGGT